>JAYMTF010000021.1:0-71720 GCA_036897485.1 Pelargonium nanum
GTAAGTAAATATATTATAATATTGAAATATATCCATTTTTTACTCTAAACATTTTCATTAGTTATACCAAATACATGTGAAAATACATGTAAATAAAATACATATGTGAATCATCCTCCTTCTCCAATTATGTGGACAGGTACAGCTAATGTGGATTTTTGTGTATATGTGATTATGGATATAATAATATCGAAGAATTGTACGGTAAACATATATTAACTACGTACAAAATTTGAACAAACATCAAATTTGAAGAACTATTTGTATAATAATTCATGTATTTATTTGTAAAGACTTCCAATCGAAACTGTTAGATCTACTAATAACATGTCTAAAAGCCAATGGTCGTTTAGAGGTTAACATATTGTCCTAAGCTGATTTATGTATCTCATTCTAAGTCAACCAAATCATTAATCATAAATGTATACGAGGTGGAGAAACCAATTCCATATAAATTGATACGTACTAAGATATATAACCGGCTACATCGGACTGAGTAATGATAAATAACAAAATCACAAAACTGAATTTCCAATGTTTCTTGGACTGTTCATTATTGGACTTAATATAGGATCTATTTAAGGACAAGTTTCGGCTACAAATAAATATAATAGGTATATGTTATATATTAACGTCCAAAGAATGGAGGACCAAATAAATCAACTACAATTATCCTCGAGAGCACAGTTGGCTACACAGATTGCGAGAGTGGGAAGAGCGCTTGAGTTCGATCCCCGCTCAACACACCTCTGGGGAGATGATTGAGTTTTAACTGTGACCTACTTTCGAATGATGATTAGTCTGAGTGTGGTAAAAAAACTTAAATGTGCTAACTGCGAATTTGCGGGCCCGCTTAGAAACCTTATGGTTTAGACCATAAAAAATAAATCAATCATCCAAGCCCAAACAAATCAGTTACTAATTCATTATCAGAAGCCCACTGGGAATGTTTGTTTTAGGCCCAAATATAAAGGAAATAAATCAATTATCCAAGCCCAAACACATCAGTTACTAATTCATTATCAGAAGCCCACTGGGCATGTTTGTTTTAGGCCCAAATATAAAGGTTCAGTCACTGATCACAGCAGGTGAGGTGCATGAGAGATGAGACCCTACATCTACTTGTACCCAAAACTCAATTTACATTTTTACAAAATTGAATCAAATAAAATAAGTCCAACAAATTTTTGTATCGTATTTCACAAGAGAGAAGATTGGAAAAACCCATACAAACTTATATTTTACATGCAAAGCTCAATCTTATGTGGTCCAAAACCTAGCTACATCTTATATACCTAAATCCGACATATATAATACTACCATATTTTCTATCAATTTTTTATGCGAAACGTTGGATTTATATGACAATAAATTTGACTTTCTTATTCAGCCAAATTATATAAAAAAAAAATATGACGTCCTATATATCTCTTAATTGATGATGGATATTTGGATATATGTAGCATTTTGGAGAGTGGAGTAGAAGTTAGAGGAGTTGCTGAAAACGTCATTTATCACTTCACTATCAACAACTCTCCTCCAAAAATCACCCAAATAAATATATATTTTACCAATACACATATGCAAATCTTTTACTTATTAATGATATTGGCAATTTAAAATGTCAAAGTAGCTCACAATTTGGGTTTGGTAGCTAGTTTACAATATATAATTGACCAAACCAAAAGTGCTCCACATAACATGTGTATTGTATGAAAAAACCCTAAAATTGGGGTATGAAATTAGGATTGATTCAAGATGTTTGTGGACTATACTTGCACCCAATTGGTCATTATGTTATGTCCCTACCTATATGAATATGTTATCAATATCATCCATAAGCCTACTTAATTAGACATTTAACTATTCTTAGGCCGGTTACGGTGGGTATCCTATGAAGAAGTTCCTTAATTACTTTGACTACTGATTTATGCTTCAATTTCTTATCAACATACATGATGTCACACTCTTGACTTGTGTGTTTCATGTGAAGGCCTAAATAAGGCTACTCTTTGTCACAAGTAAAAATAGAGGTGACAATTCGAGTTTATGAAATTTTGTTGTTGTTCGTAGATTGGGTCGGACTTAATTTTGCATACTAAATATATATGTTTGGTTGATCCAATCAATAATTCTTTCGACTCAAATATTGATCGAATATATTTTATGACTTGAACCTGCGAAGAAGTGGAACAAACTTTATCACGTACCTCGATTATAGTTTGTGCCATTTGAGAGTGAATATGGTACAATTTATTAACAAAACTTTTCAAAAATAACTCCCGGAATAGTAGCAATTATGCATCTACTTTAGGTGAACGCAAAGTTGACAGTCCGACTAGAAAAGACGTAACTCAAGTTTCAAAAGAAAAACTGGCTGAGTGTGGGTTGCTCAACCTTACTTACATTTTTCATGATAATCCATACTCGAAAAATTGTGAATCGAACTTTGAGCACCCACAAATTCTCTTAGAAATTTCACCTATAACTGATTGATAGCCCAGCCAGGTGACCCTCTTGCCATGGGAAAAGGAAATGGAACTTAATGCATATAAGCACCAAGACACCAAAGTAGGTGACAAAATCAAAGAACAAAGATATTGCTAAAAAAAGCATCAAACATAAATACCCCAATTAGTAGAGTGGTTAGAGCAGTTGAAGAAACACTCTCTCACCACCTTTTAGATAAGAAAAAAAAACTCAGCTCTCTTTAATTACTTATATTTCAAGTAACTCACATTGAATACTCATTGTTCCATCCAAATTCACAGACAATGAGAGAATCAAATTCAGTTCCAAACTCGAATTCAAATTCAAATTCAAAGCCGACATGGCGACCGTTCACAGCAAATTGCTGCTCAGCCGAAGACCAAACCGCATTTTGCAATTTTAGCCGTTGCCGTCCTTCGCGCTCCGATTTCTCCAAGAACATAGCGCCGTTGCCGTCGTTTCGGCGCCTCTCGTTCTCCGATCTGAGCCGTTCATCTTCGATTCGCATAACGGAGGATCTTGCGATCAATTTTGGGTCAGATTTGTATGATTTTCAGCTGAGCGAGCTGCGAGCTATAACTCAGAACTTTTCAAGTAGCTACTTGCTAGGAGAAGGAGGGTTTGGGACAGTGCATAAGGGCTATGTGGACGATAGCTTGAGGCAGGGTTTGAAGGCTCAAGCTGTTGCTGTCAAGCTTTTGGACATTGAAGGTCTTCAAGGACATCGAGAATGGCTTGTAAGAATCTTTATCACTACTATATTCACTAGTTTTTTTAATGTTTATCTTGTCATTAGAGCCGGCAAATAATTAAGCCAACGGTTCGGATTAAAAGGTGAAAGTATTCTCAAATGATTGTTTCCGTCGATTTGGGCAAGTTATGACTCGTAGCTTGGAACCAGGCCATGCCCGTTTCAGCTCGGGCCAAAAAACAATCACATGTTTATTAAACCACTTTTTGTCACCTTGAGGGTGTTATTATCATGCTTGATCAATGATAGCCCGCGAGTAGTTATCCTATATGTCGGCTCTGCCTGTTGCTTTCTAACTTCTAATCAATCTCTACTTTCTAATAGGTAATGTTTGTGTGTCTAAACGTTTCTTATTACTTATCCCAAAATGAATTATTTTTATTGACTTAAGTTGTCTCAAACAATGTTTTAGACATTGTAGTGATTGACCAATTTGTCTATTTAATTGTAATTGGTTCGATAAATAAGTATGATGTCTTTATAGAATATCGGTCTATTGGTTGAATCTTCGTTGGCGAAAGACCACTTTAATCTCTAGTTTGATTTTATAAATGTTGGTCTAGCTTACCAACTCATTGACCAAGATTATGTTTTTTTCTTATTTTTATTTGAAAATAGAGGCACCCTAATATATATCATAGTATTGATGGGACTCATGAGAAATCAAAATGCCTAATTAAATTTGGCTAGTTGATCCAATCCAATCATCATCAACACATAGACTTGTAGGTTAATAACTTAGACTTCACAACCAATAGTCAAAATACTTTGTTTATGTCAAATTTTGACCAATTATTAGGTAAAGTGTGTCACATTTTCAAACTCCTTTGAACATGATGACTTGATAAATAAAAAGTCTATATTAGTTGGGGCAGATAAATAAATATATTATTAAGGTATTGACCAATTGATATGAAATGATAAAATATATATTGAAGAAAATGTCAAAGCCATAGAAATGAAATGGTAAATTTGTGTGAATGTTGATGATAATTTGCAGGCAGAAGTGATATTTCTTGGGCAGCTAAGGCATCCACATTTGGTGAAACTGATTGGATATTGTTGTGAAGATGAAGAAAGGCTCCTTGTCTATGAATTCATGCCTAGAGGGAGCTTGGAGAATCACCTCTTCAAAAGTCTGTATTAATTGTCCTAATTAATACAGATGGTAATTTTGTATACAATTAATACAGATGGTAATTAAAATGTGAAAAACATGGTGCAGGAGGATTGTCAGTGTCATTGCCATGGAGCTCAAGGTTAAAGATTGCAATAGGAGCAGCCAAAGGACTTGCCTTCTTGCATGGAGCTGACAACCCTGTCATTTACAGGGACTTCAAGACCTCTAATGTTCTCCTAGACTCTGTATGGAGCTGAAATATATATACTCTGTTCTGTCATTTAGTTTTTCTGATAATTAATTAATGAATCTCATATTCTGTACATGTACATATTGTTAGGATTTTACGGCCAAATTGTCAGATTTTGGACTTGCAAAAATGGGACCTGAAGGATCAGACACTCATGTTACAACCCGGGTAATGGGAACATATGGATATGCTGCTCCTGAATATGTTTCAACAGGTATTTAATTAAAGCAGTCAGATCACACACCACATCATCAGCTCGCATAAAAAAACACACATGCATGTACTATCTGATAATTACATGTGTGAATCCGTCTCCTTGTTAAGCAATAGTTCATTTTCCTTAATTTTCAGGACACTTGACGACAAAGAGTGATGTGTACAGCTTTGGTGTTGTACTCCTAGAGCTCCTGACAGGAAGGAGAGCCATGGAGAAAACAAGGCCAAAGAGTGAGCAAAACTTGGTGAATTGGACTAAACCATACTTAACAAGCAGCCGAAGGCTTCGATATATCATGGATCCGAGACTGGCGGGTCAGTACTCTGTGAAAGGAGCCAAGGAGATGGCACTTTTGGCTTTGCAGTGCATAAGTTTGAACCCTAAAGACAGGCCTAAAATGCCAGCAGTTGTGGAAGCTTTGGAGAGGCTTCAACAGCTCAAGGACATGGCTGTTTCTTGCGGCCAATGGCCCGCCGCGTCCGCCAGAAATGGAGTGAAAAAGGTCGATGCTAGAGGAGGTAATGCTAGGAAGTCCACTCCGGTTATTACAAGCCGCAAGACATGATCATAGGATGTTGTGTGTGTTCCATTTGTAGCTTTGTAAGTGTAAAGTATGTTTGTTTTTGTTGTTGTCTACAATCTACATGGTTATGTGTAAATATGTGATGGGTGTGTATGCTACTATGCATATATACACTTCAATGTGTTCGATGAAATAAGTTACTATACTTGAGTACATGAACGACTTTTGGGTACGTAATTAAGGTTGTAGGGAAGTGAGAAGGGCTAGCTTTGTTTAGAGTCATATTAAAAGTTAGATTTTTGGCTACATTGAAGCAAAGATTCATAGAGTTGAAATGATAAAACAGCAAGATTCACTCAGATATTCAAAACCAATTTCTTGAGGAATAAGCCATATAAGGTCCTCCATGTGATGCATACAGATCACATAGCCAATATAATGGGAATATATATAATTAAGTCAATATAATATACTACGTACTCAAAGTGGTCAAAATTAAAAAGGTGGTGAGAAGCAAATTATGTAGTAGATCTTTGAAATGAAGCAAATTAATATGTGTATTAGGCATGCAATTGAGACATTAGCGTCCCCAATACATAAATAGGGTTGCTTACATAAAATCATATTGGAACCTTATAATTAAGAAAACCTCAAAACTCTATGAACCATGTAGAATAATGAAATAATTTCCTGGGTTTTCAAGTCAACATGAGATGGAAAGAAATGCTTCTCCTCCAAACCAACATAATCATGTTTTTGCCTAAACACTCCACAATCATGTGAAATTTGGAATTGCTCATGGATTCATGTGTTAAACTAGTTTTACTAATACGCCATACACTGTTTTGGTTCACATAGATTGTGTACGTAATGAAATAGCATGGACATTTTCAATTATTAAAAAAATATCAGGTGTTATTCGGTAAAAACACATAACAATCTCGTATTAAAACAATTACAATTAACTATTATTGTTTATTCTAGAACTCCAAAACGAGAATTTTAACGAAAAATAATTCAAGTCATCAATTGATCGCACCAAATTCATATCAAAATATTGGTCATATCATAAAAAAAAAAAAAGGAGTTTGATCGTAAAGAAAAAGAGAGGCAAATGAACAAAAGTTGACTTTCGTGTAATTAAATAATTCATTGGATCAAATAGGCCAATACACTGTCTACGCATTAGTGATGATAATTTTTCCGGTTCCCAATACGGATGACAATTGGGGCTTTGAGACGGGTTTCACAATCTCCGTCCCCGCCCCGTTTCCTATCCTCGTGCCTCTGGTAACTGATAAGAGATGCTTACCCTTCTTCGTTCGAAATGAGAAGTTTCGGTATTCTATCATATTTTATATATTTATATTACTTATTCCATTCAAAAATAAGTTTCATAATTTTAAATTATTTCTCCAAATAATTGTCCTCTCTTTGATGCCACTACGCTCAAGAAAATAATACAAGAATCTCTATCAAATAAAGTTGGCAATAATATGGCAAGACGATTACAAAAACAAGTCATAGAGTTCACGTTCACATTCATACAATAGTGCACCAAAAAAGTATAGTCCACTTTATCACACAAAAAAAGAAGTTAAAAACGCACTTGCTATGCTTTGCAATTGCTTATTTAGTGCAAACCCACCTTCCTTTTTCTTGACAATGGCCTGCCATTTTTGAAATGCTATCAACAAAACCCAAAACCAAACAAACATCTCACAACCTCTTCATCAAAACCTCTAAAATGGCTTTCAACACCAACAATAATTACAAACCCAAGAAGCTCAATTTTCTTCCCAATGCCCAATCCATGAGTCTATGCACAATCCTCCGCTTCATTGTTCTCTTCACCATCTCGGCTCTCTTGATTCTCCACATTTCCACCCCCTCTATCTGCAACAACTTCACTTCCCGTAAACAACACGTGCCGAACAATCAGTCCTGGTCCGGCGATCTCCGGTCCGCTGTCTTTGCCTGGAACCGCCTGCACTTCCCGGACGACGCGCCTCCACCCATTCGTCTTAGAATCGCGGTTTTCTCACGGAAATGGCCGGTTGGGGCCGCACCCGGCGGCATGGAGCGACATGCCTACACGCTCCACACCGCTCTAGCTCGCCGCGGCCATGAAGTCCACGTCTTCACCTCCCCTCCCGTCACAAACGGTACGAAATCAATGTTTCTATACATGGTTAGACTTGAGGATTTGTGCGTGTTGTGCTCGTGTCTTGTTGAATATGCATACACAATATGTTTATGAGCCTGACGTCTTCAATTATGTGGATTTTGCGCTAAAATGAAAAAATTAAATGGATTGTTCTAACACATCGTCATTTACACGACTTAATTAACATGTTTTACGTTACACACTTCAACACGCTGAATATGACACTTCTCAATGTAACTTATTAGCACAAGTATGTTAACTAGCAAGAGTTTTTTCTTCTTTTTTAATATAGTTTATAATAAAACGGTTTAATTGCATATATGTCACGTGTCAGCAGAGGTGGTTTGATTAGTATCATACTTTCCAACCAACTCATTAGAAGCATACACGAGTTTTGTGCATTTGCTTGTGTGTACCGAATATTTTCAATTTATAACTCCTAAGTATCTGTAGGGCAATGTCACAAGAGTATCGATATGTGTTTTAAAAATTTAACGCTAACCTAACACATTTATTAAAGATACCATGATAAAAGAGGAACCAAACGCATATAATTTAAGTTTGAATATTGTATTGATCTGATCATTCCCATCTATATTCTATCTCTTTCACTGACTTATCTTAATAATTTAATCTTTTTTCTCCATACATATATATTCAAATAATTAGCTCCATTTTCTGATTTCTCATCTCTATCTTAGGTATTGATATCGTTCCAACAAACCAGAATGAGGTCAAGACTAACAGTGATTCACCAATTTCGTCTCCGCAAATTCACTGGCACGACGGCGAGCCAGGGCGGTGGATCCACAACAAAGCTTGGGAACAATTCAACAACGAGAACCAGCGCCGGCCGTTCGACGTGGTTCACTCCGAGAGCGTGGCACTCCCTCATTGGCTGGCGCGTGATCTCCCAAATCTAGCCGCCACGTGGCACGGAATCGCTCTCGAGAGCCTCCAATCGGACATCTACCAGGATCTTGCTCGCCGGCCCGGCGAGCCCATACCGGAAGCCTTCAACGCCACCGTCAAATCGGTCATCCCGAAAGTCCTCAACGAGATCAGATTCTTCAAAAGCTATAGACACCACGTGGCCATCAGTGATAGCTGCGGAGAGATGCTGCGTGACGTGTACCAAATCCCGATTCCACGCGTTCACGTCATAGTCAACGGCGTGGACGGTCAAGATTTCGGCGTGGATTCCATATCGGGTCATGAGTTTCGTTCCAAAATCGGAATCCCGAAAAATGCGAGCCTAGTGTTGGGCGTGGCGGGAAGGCTGGTGAAGGACAAAGGACATCCTCTCCTCCACCAGGCCTTTTCCGAGCTGGTTCGGACCCACCGCGATGTCTACCTCATCGTGGCCGGATCCGGACCATGGGAAAGTCGGTATAGAGAATTGGGTCCCCAAGTTCTAGTGGTCGGATCCATGAGCCCGACTCAGTTGAGAGGGTTCTATAATGCTATAGACATATTTGTGAACCCGACCCTAAGGCCTCAGGGTTTGGACCTTACGCTAATGGAAGCAATGATGAGTGGAAAGCCCGTGATGGCGTCGAGGTTTCTGAGTGTGAAAGGGACGATAGTTGTGAACGATGAGTTTGGGTTCATGTTTTCGCCAAACGTGGAGTCGTTGCTGGAGGCGCTGGAGGTTGTGGTGGAGGAAGTCTCGAGTAGGCTCGCGGAGAGAGGGAATGCGTGTAAAGATTATGCGGATAAAATGTTTACGGCGCGAAAGATGTCGTTGGCGTACGAAAGATTGTTTCTTTGCATTACACACCAAACTTATTGTTCGTATCCTTGATATATGGTGTGCGACTAGAGGTGGTAAATTAATTTTTTGGTAGGATTTGGATTTTACAGGTCAAATGTTTGGGTTTACTCGACTTGACCAACAATATCCCCAAGACATTCGATCCAATCCGAAAATTGGTCGCCCATTTTACGCGACCCAAACCATCAAGTTCAAATTTAGATACTTGTGAATTTAAGTTCAAATTGTCGGATTTAGTGATTATACCATGTAATAGTGTGACTTCAATATTTCTTCACATTAAAAGTCATGAACACAAATATTATTGTAGTTACGGTGGCTTCAAATTAGTGGTTTATCCGTTTATGTATATGAGAAATTCATTGTACAATAAGAAAATCTATAATTTGTTTGGAAATTCTTGTTTATGCCTAGTTCTCAAAAACAAGGGGACACTGGAAGCCAAACCCACCACAGAAATGCAACCCCACCACACTAACGTTAAGAAATAGCAACTCCTCCCCATGCACACCACAGAATCACCCGTCGAAGAGATCTTCCTATAACCGCGATCGCATCATACACCCAAAACTAAAATGAGAATGAGGTAGATGCACACATACATAGCTATTTTGAGAATCTACAACCGGAGAACAGTTCTGTTTTACAACATTACACAAATCTTGGTAGATCTATAGAAACCAAAGTAACATTTTTTGATAAGTTACAACAGGTATAGATACATACATACATAGGTATTTTGATAATCTACAACCGGAGAATAGTTCTGAGCGTATCGCAGAGATTTTGAATAGTTTGTTGCTCTTGAGTAGCCTGCAACTCTTGCAGCGGCATCTCATCATAGCACCTGTTGTGATGTGAAGCATGTAAAATTAGAAGTTATTGTAGCCAGTAAGTACTACCTACACTACACACACACAAATATAAGTTGAAGCTGAGAGATGTCGTACATTTTGTGGTAAGCTAAAGCCTGTGTCAGATTCAGTAGTGTATTACTGGAAGTGAGTCTCTGATATACACCTGGAGGAAGAGGCATCTGCATAGACAGACAGACAGAAAGACAGACGATGAATAAATGACGGAGACCATTTCGCACAAATAAATGGCAGATAGACACAGACCTCATTTTGTCCTCTTCGGCCTTTCTTAGACTGTCCGTCACCAACAAATAGTTCGTGCAGTGCTTCTACGGCTACAGTCCCACTGCTATCTCGCTGTGCTCCACAAAGCACATTGTCCGACAAGAGAGCAATAGGGGATATGTCAGTTGCTCTCAGAAAAGGGATGGGTACTGTGTTACCAGCTTTATATATGGACCAAAGCTGCAATAAAAGTGAACATGATGACAACTTCTCATTTTTCATGGTCAAAAATCACATTTAAAGCATGCTTCAATTCGTAAAGAAGCCAAACACAAGTCACAATTTGGCCATATTAAATGTAACCCTTGCCGAGAACTTTCACTTTATGCTTCAATTAAGTTTCACTTTTATTCTCATTTCTCAAGTGACCACAAGGACCTGGAACTTAAAGCTTTCAGTCCTGCATTTGGGTGGTATAAAGACAGCACCAATCTGTTGCTGGAAAAGAATTCAGAATGAAAAATACCTTATCTAGTGCAAAAGCTTTCCTGTTGACAGTATCCTGCGTAAGTGGACTACTGCCACCTTGAGCTTGTGTTTGAGAAATGTTATTCATCTTCGGGTCCAATTCCGGGGAACCAGATATTGAGGGAGAAGATGCTTGTATGGTTTGTGCACCAGGATATGTTTCTCCAAGCAAAATGTTGTTGGCAGCTATACCACCTGAATTCTCAATCCTGCCAACAAATACACCAATGAATTGGAGCTGGTGAAGATATGAAAGAAGATTTCCATTTTGAGTAGGCAAAAATAGTGGGGATAGTACTTGGGGTCAGCTGCATTGTCTTGTGTTCCACTTCCACTAGTGGAATTGTTTTCAATGTGTCCCGGAGCAGGTGAGAGTTCTTCAACAATGGAAAGTTGTGTATTAGCGGCTTTTGTACTGATTTCGTCTTCACCGTGAACTATAAAAGTCCCAAAATCACCTGTTGAACACAGACATCTTGGTAAGAAATGATACTAAATGGCTTTTACAGATGAACCAAAGGTAAAGCAAAGATGTCATCTTCTTTGGCAGCTTAGACACATTCTTTTCTTCCAGACTTCTGTGACACGAGCCATACACTTAGGGACAGCTCTAGTTTGCAAAAGTAGAAAGCAAGACAAAAAATAACATGATCCAAGTTTCAACAGCAACCCAACTCCAAGGATGAATACCTTCCCTATAAAGAATAAAAATTAAAGTGTAAGCAAGATATGAATACCACCACCAGGAAGTTTAACACCATCTGATATGGTCTCCTTCCTCACAGTTGCAGCTGCAGGCCAAATATTTTGAGGCTTTGATGGAACAGTGTCTCCATAATCTTCATTTACTTTCAGACGTATTGTTTGCTGTTTACAATAAATCACATCAGAACAAGAAAAGAATTTCATGGAGAGATGCAAGCAAAATTGAAGAAACATTATTCATACATCTTCTGGAACAGGTGGAGCCAGATTTTTCGCTTCTAGAGCCATTGACGCCCTAATTTCCCTTGCCTTTTCAATTCTTGGAAGCATCGCAGAGGCCCCACATTTGCATTTTTCAATAAATTTGTGCTAAAGTTCAAATACAGAGAAAATAGACCAAGTAAACATAAGACATAAATAAAAATAATCCAATAGAAAAAATATATACTTCTATAATTCTTTACATTTTTCAATAAATTTTTGCTAAATTCTAAATACAGAGAAAGTAGCACCAAGTAAGAATAGAAACTCAAATAAAAAGAATCATATAGAAGAAAAATATATACTTTTATAATGCTTTGGACTTCATGCAGCTTAACAAACTAACAGCATGAGTATTAAACTACTGATAGTAACCATTCTATTACTTTTTAATATGAGACCTTCAAGAAACAATTACTTGCAACACAAGTGCAATCAATATTCTTCAAATTAAAATCTTTTGTAATACAATGGCATATACTATACAAGCACACCTTTAGCATCTCATCTGCAGGAGGGCGTAGGCGTGGATCTTTAGTAAGGCACTTCGCAATAAAATCATGGAACACAAGAGACCTGCAGGAGAAACAACCTGAGTTTAAGAGACAAAAGGGCAAAACATCATGACGCACATGTGAGAACTGTGAGGAATACAAGCCAGCGCGCAATGATACTGGAATATCTAAGTCATAAGATGAGATAACCATGCATTAAATCTTGCCATCTGTACAATTGGACCAATGAAGAGTAAAGCATTGTATGACTAAAAACAAAACACTACAATGATAGGGAAGGCCAATAGGAAAGCAGGCGATGACAAGATGGCTAGTACATGCTCTTAAATAAATATAAAGAGAATATAATCATATAGATGACGCCCTTATAAATGGGGAGATGAAGATTAGTAAGTTCCTAATTGAATTTAATAATAGACAAGAGTAGAAGACACACCATTTTTCTTTATCCTCAAGCATAGGAGCTGGTTCACTTGATATCATGAATAACACCTATGGTAAAAATTAATGTCAGAATTCCTTATTTTAGTACTAAATGAGTAGGGAAAATGTAAATGTACCATAGTGTTCACTAAGCATAGAATTCAATTTCCTGACAGTCTATATACTTCAACGTGAAAAGCCAACGCCATTATGAAAGATTAAAGTTTGCATGAACCAGGACCAAGAAAATAAAAGAGAAAAAGTGAAAAACTTCATAAGGATATGAGTGGTTGTCTTTGAAGTGGAGAATATTTTGCCAGAATACTTCTTTAAGAGATGATACAATTTCCGCATTTTGTTCAAAATTCAAGCATGTATCATGATGGTTATAGCACTTCTCATCAGATAATACAGCGAAAACATTTTAGCAATATGGCCAATTTCCATGGTTTTAATAATAACTCATTGTGCATAGAACCAAATAAATTGAACAGCTGATTATTTTGTAATGAAGCAAATAAAATTACAGCTAGATAGTAAAACAAAGTAAAAGTTCATATGCTTTAATATTCTGCACTAACCCTCATTGGATGCACAGTGGATCTTGGGGGAAGTCCCTGAAAAGTGTAGATACACTGAAAGCATCAATAGTCCACACTTGGATGAATAGAGAATAGAATAGAAGAGCTGGATATATATCTATATACCTCTGCCATTTCAATTGCAGAAACACCAAGGGCCCAAACATCCACCTGGAAAAAGATTATAAAATTGTAACAAGAATTTAGAGCAACCAATGGCTAGACAATAGAAAAAATTATAGAAGACATAAAATGATATAAATATAATGTAATCTCAGACCTAAGTATAAAGCAAGGTGTTCGAGGATCTAGAATTTATCAAAGAACTTCTGCTTTGTATTATCTACATCTATATTACATAATAATGCCCACCCAACTACTTTTATTACTCCCCAATTTCTGTTTTTCTATCACCAGATAAGACCGAGAAATACAGAGAATAAAAATCTTGTTTCCCAGCAGATTCAAATGGAACTATGTCAGAGGTTGATGAAACCGTACAACCCCCCTAGTCGATGAAATTAATGTCACGTTTTCTCACAGGGAACTTGTGTGAACTCCTCTATATACACAATTTCGTGTACTTTATTTATTCTATGGACCCTCAAAAAGATAAATGTACCTTTCCATCATAGCGGTTCTCTTGAATAACTTCTGGAGCCATCCAATGTGGAGTGCCAATAAACTGTCATTGAAGATTCAAAATATCATGTACAAAGCAAATGACTGTGTGTTACTAAAAGAAGTGCAAAAGTAAAATGGGCATTTGAAGTCTGAAACAATAAACATACCGTGTTCCTCTTTGACATGGTCCTTGTAAGTTGTGCTGCAACCCCAAAATCACCTGCTCAAATTGTCACAAATTAACCAAAATTATAAATCTGTGTTTGTTAGAAGCACACAGAACAATGCATAACCTTTGCATCTCAATACATGAGAAAGAACTTGCCAAATTTGAAGCAAAGGATACTGTAGTTTAACAACTCAGTAATGCTGAAAAGGTATTTATATCCAAGAAGAGTATCAGTAAACTTCAACTAGACTTCTACAATAAGATTCCCAACAACAAGCACTTCTATTTCTTTTCTCTTTTTTTTATAGATTTACATAAATGGATTGATGAGCTATAAGGCTAAATGGTTACAAGTACATACCCAACTTTACCTCTCCTTGGTCTGTTAACAAGATATTGCCACCCTTAATATCTCTATGGACCTTGAATATTGAATGCAAATAGGCAAGGCCCTGTATGAAAGATGGTCAGAAGAAAAACATATTAATTGAAAATACATAGTTCTACAATTAATTAACATCAGCATTGAACTGTTGGAGATAAAACAATTGCAAAGAAAGCTCTACGCACAAATGAACAAAGAGAAGCAGTCATAAGTACTACATGAAGCAGTCCATACTTTTTCTCATATGATAAAACGAAACAGTGACATTAAAGATACAAATTAAACTCATTTCACGTCCATTTACTCTCTGTAAGAATATACTATATCACATTGCTGATAATCAAAGTAACAACCTAAATGATACCTTTAAAGCTTCCCTACAAATACATGCTATTTGGTATTCCTCTAGAGGTTCGTCAGTCACAGTCATTAAGTCAGCAACACTTCCACCTCCACAATACTCCATCACTATCTGCAATCCATGATAACCAATTAGCCCAAAACTATAAACATTTAATAACAGTAAGCAAGTTGCTCAGTCAGGGAAGTAATCCAAGTGAATGCTGATCTTACCCAAAGATACTCCTCCCACTGGTAGCTACCCAGGTAGCGGACAACATTCGGATGGCTACACTGCTGCAACATCTCAATCTCACCCCGAATTTCTTCGTAACCCTCCTCCTGACCACAGATAAGATATACAATTCATTTCAATGGTCAGACAACTCAATCAATCACCAAACAAAACCACTTTTACAAGGTAAGGGAAAGAAAACTGTACCCCTTCACTCAAGGATATAACTTTAATGGCCACAAGCTCTGAGGTTTTTAAATCTCTGGCTTTGTAAACAGATCCATAAGACCCTTTCCCTGCAACACTCCATGAAAACAAACTCACTCAGTAGCAATAACAAAACATTCACACAATCTGCAATTCAATCCAAAACACCTAAAAGTAGCTGCACAGTTGACTAAAGTCTGACCCAAAATGCAAACAACTATAATCACTAAACCAAGGATTTGGATTAAATCAAACAAACAAACTCAACTTAACTCACCAAGCTCATTTAGCAGTTCATACTTGGTACAAGGATCTTCCTTTGTAACACTATCCGGAATTGAACTCGCTGACATCTTACTCAGCAGCCGGACTTCGTCGCCCTGAGAAGCTTTCTTCTGCCGCCCAAAGCCAATCTCCCCAGCCGCCTGCATGCTGGCCACCGCCCTCCCCATGGTGGCCCTTTGAAATCCTCCACTCCCGCCGCCGCCGCTTCTCCTCACAACAGTCCCGCTCACGGACTCCCTGTCCCTAGCCTTGACGGTAGATCTCACCACGAACGTCCCAAACCCTTCATCCTCGTCATCGTCATCGTCGTTGCTTCCCCAATTGGAGCCCCTCTTAGCGGTCCCCATCGGGGAAGGAGAAGACCAATTGCTGCGGCTGCGATTGCTTTTCCGGTCGGATTTGACGATGACGGTGCCGAAATCGGCGTCGGAGTCGTTTCCGTCGGAGTCATAGACGACGCCGAAGTCCTTGGGGAGGCGCTTGAGGAGGGGAGGGAGGGAGGGATCGTCGTCGTCGTCTGGGTCTCCTTTGTAGACCATGGTGGAGTAGATGTCATTTTCGTCTTCGCGTGGTTGTTTGTGCTTCTCCGGTGAGGAAGGCGTATCGTGGACAACAAAGGTGGAATAGAGTTGAGATCTGGTGTCATCCATTGCTTCTGACGAAAGAGGCGTTACTTGCAATTGCTACTGTGCAAGAGCTGGAACCTGGAGATGGAGACGAAAGTGAAAACAGTTCTTGGTAGCTCGACACAAACCAAGATGCGGATCATCGGGGCCGGATCCGAACCATGAGAAACTCGGTATAGAGACTTGGTCCCCAAGTTCTAGTGGTCGGGTCCATGAGCCCGACTCAGCTGAGAAGGTTCTACTATGCTATAGACATATTTGTGGACCCGACCCTTAGGCCATAGGGTTTGGACCTAACGCTAATGAAAGCGAAGATGAGTGGAAAGCAAGCCGGTGATGGCGTCGAGGTTTCCAAGTGTGAAAAGAACGATCAGTGTGGATGATGAGTTTGGGTTTCATGTTTTCATCTAACGTGGAGTTGTTACTAGAAACGTTGGTGGTTGAGGAAGGCTCGAGTAGGCTCGCGGAGAGAGGGAATGCGTGTAGAGATTATGCCGATAAAATGTTTACGGTCTGAAAGATGGCGTTGGCGTACGAAAGATTGTTTGTTTGCGTAAGGAACCAAACTTTTTGTTTGTATCCTTGATATATGGATAGTGACTTGAAAATTGATTTTTCGATAGGATTTGAATTTTAAGGTAAAATGTTGGGGTTTACCCGACTTGACCAACAATATCCCCAAAATATTTTATCCATTCCGAATTGGTTGCCCATTTCATGCGACCCAAACCTTCAAGTTCAAATTTAGGTGCTTGTGAATTTATGTTCAAATTGTCGGCTATACTAATTATACTATATGGTGTGATTTTAATTTTTCTTTACATTATAGTAATTAACACAAATATTATTATATTTAGGGTGGCTTCAAATTAGCGGTTTATGTATATGAATTCACTTAAGTGACATTTTGACCAAAAGACCATTAGATTAATGATAGATAATTACCAACATTCCTTTACAACTTGCTACAAATAAAACCAAATTACCTCTCCCTAAACCTAGAAATTAACTACAATTACACCTACAAACAAAAGACTCAAAACTCAATACAAGGTTTGTGAGGAAATGCGGTTCTTCTCAAAATGGTCATAAGCATGCCTAGTTCTCAAAAACAAGAGCCCCCGGGAAGCCAAACCCACCACAGAAATGCAACCCCACCACACAAATGTTAAGAAATAACAACTCCTCCCCATGCACACCACCGAATCACCCGTAGAAGATCTTCCCATAACCGCATTCGCATCATACACCATCGCGGCCAAGACTCCGTAAACCAGAGACCCTATTGGGATGTTTGTGATCAAAATGTTGTGGTTCACTCCTACGCTGTTTGGTCCGAAAAGCTCAGAGGTTATGGAGACAGCGGCCGCGAATATGAAGCCCGAGCTCAGCCCTATCAGTGCTGTGCCGGCGTGAAGTGCTAGTCCACTTCCTGATGCGGCCAGCAGGAAAAAAGCTATTGGGGTGGGTATGAGCGCTATTGTTAGCCACCCTGTCCTTGCAAAGTAGACCTTCCTGCAAGAACATACATTTTATATATATAAAGTCTTGGTGCATGTTCTTATGTGTACTTAGAGAGTAGACATGTCGTAGACTAATAGTGAAGAGTATGTTCATAAACCGATAACATGTTGTACACAAACAATAAACGCGTGCAAGTTGCATATAAGCCCCCGAAGACAAAATTCTATGAAATTGATTGCATAAAAATATTATCAAAATAGCATTGAATTTGCAAGATATCAGTGCGAAAATCACCCAGAATTTCTCTAGAAAAGTTGCATAAAATCGACACAACAATGTCATTTTATGGGTCCATAACAGTTCATCAACACTGTCATTGAATTTGCAAGATATCAGACGCACAATGATAGCATGTTGTAGACTATTAATGGGTGCATGTACTTAGCATATTTACACCTAAAGACATGATCCTAAGAGGCTCTTTTGTGTATATTAAATTCAATGCAATGCTCCCTTCAAAAAAAATTCAATGCAATGCTATATTTGATATATGATCAGTTGCTGAGTATAAATAACAAGTAACGTACCCGCGAATATAGTCCGGAACTGCAGAGAGCAAGCGCCCGAAGAAGGAGAACGAAGAGTACAGAGTGATGAGAGTCGAGGTTTCTGAAGTCTCTCCAAGAGACTGCGCAATCTGTCCAAGGTTGTTACTATACACAAGTCCAATAGTGCCTCCACAGAAATACGCAAAGAAGTAAAGCCAAAAATCCAACCTACGAACAAGAACTGAAGCCGGATGCTCCTCTCCTAGTACTGTCAACTGGTCCTTTCCTATGATCATTGTCTCGCAACAACCTTCGCTGCCATCCATCAAAAACGACGTCTTCTTACTCATGGGCGACGCATTCCCATTCCCATTTCCATTATCATAACCGCTCAAGAGTGCTTGATTAAGTCCCAACGACGATCCATTGTCCTGATCCCGGCCAAGGACAAGCTCCTTGTGAAGCTCAAGATCATCAATATCCACCAAAAGAAAAGCAGAGCCTTGGAGGGTAAAGCTTGAATGGACTTTGCGCTTGAACCAGTCTCGTGCATAAACCATCCCAGGGACTAGTAAAGGAACTATGAGCAAAAACAGAGCTCCGCTGAGGAGGAGAATGGCGGTTTTTGCATCTGAGGCTGTTGATCCGAGGAGGAGGAGGTACATGCCGGTGAGGACAGCAATGAAATTTAGGATGAGGAAAATGAGGGAGTCACGGCGGACAGCTTGAGGGGAGAGAGGGTCGAGAGAAGGTTGGCGAAGAATTGGTATGAGGGCTAAAATGGAAACAATGACGGGAATGATAGCGTTGAGAATGAGGTAAATGGAGCTTGATTCGGGGTTGATTGCGTTGGCTGCAAGTGCGTAGAGAGCTGCACTGACGCCATTGAAGCTTACTGTGAGGGATATGGCGAGGGGTCGGTTTATGGGGAAGTTACGGATGCAGAGAACGAAACATACTGTGTTGAACCAGCATATGCTGCAACCAGATAATAAACAGAGGAGAAACACCTGCAAGTTATATATTTGTCACAAAATTCACACAAGAAATATCAGAACTTGAAGAGCATTGATAATACTACGCTAGCGTTCGGGTTAGAATCTTTGTTTACAAATGATAATCAAGAATCGGAATGGAACTCAGATACTCATTGTTCTTGTTTCTATTAACGCTTTTTGGTCATAAAAAATTCTCATTTCTAAGTTTTTAGTCCAAATGCTACTTAGCATAGAAAGGAACAATCTATAATTTTCTACTCGTAAAAATGCATAGCTGACAATTCAAATCTAAATATGTGGAAACTCAAAATTCGACCCTCAAGCGAGTGCATGCATCATAAAAATATTATTGATGTTTTTCAGATTTCTCTATGAGAAACCACGGATCAAGTCAGAAATCCATAGATTTTCTATGCAAAACGATCTGGTAAGATGTTTTCAACTTGAAGCAAAATACAATGTCCCAAAATCAATCTAAACTCTGAATTTACAACCCTAATCCAAGTACAGTTCAATGTCTCTAAGGTTCATAAAATGTTTATAGTAAAAGTTTCAGCATTTGGCATCTTTATAGCATATGGTCGACTTAAAAACAAAGTATATTATTAAATATAGTTCACATAAAGTTGAATCGGTTCATGTAGAACTAAAAGGGGACAATTCTAGAGGTTCCATATGTCAAAATATGGGTCCCACCAGTCTATTTTTAGAAGAGGTGGAGTATCTAACTTATTAGCGAAAGTGACGTATTCGATGCCCATATCTTCATAACTGCTACAGATTCTAGGGACGTTGTCGTTTTCGACAGTTACGGCGTGGGACCCATCCCGCTACCATCTAACGACCGTCAATTGACTTCATGACGTGGCATCGTATTAGCCACGCATAAGCTTCGTTACAGCATGTTATCAGTCTCACTCACTGATTTTTTACACGGAATATATAAAATCATACTCACAAGCGATAAATATTGAAAGGCTGCTAATTAATCTCAATAGTTTTTCAAATAAATAAATCTATATTTCAGTTTTAAACATGAGATTTTTCGCTATCAAACATAAACTTTTTAGTTATTAATTTTTTAATTAAGAGTAAAACAAATTAATAACTTGATAGTACCGACTTACAGTACATTTAATTTATATTTCTGCGGACGTCTGATTTGAAAGATATTAACAAATTTATTATAAAGTTATTATTGATGATTTCTCTTTTGAGTAAAAGCTTAACTAACAATTTGTTTTGGTGCAGGTTTCAAACTGGCGTTTGAATCGGGTTTCACATATAAAGTTGTAGATTTGTCTTACTCATCCCAATGTGGTTAGGATCAATTTACAATTTTAAACTAGTAAATGTGTGGATTGGGTTTTAAGAAACCAAATCAATTCTCGGGTCAAGTGGAACAACAATTTGCACTAAAACTCTGTAACTAGCATCAGTTATAGGTCGTAATCAAGTCAGGTCTTCTAAACCGAGCTTAATTAGAAACCCGAAATGACAACTATACTCCAATACATATACACATGTAGGAGTGAGACTCACCACTTAAACTTAAAAAGTTATCTAATCAACTATTATCAGTAATAATTTTAACTTTACTTTTTTGAGTTTTGACCAAAATACTTGATTTTAAAATAATAAAAATATTAAAAAAATGAATCTCAAAACTCAAAAAGCTAGAAATGATTACACCAAAAGGCTAAAATGAATCTCCATGAACACAAAAAGAAGATCCAAAATTCACTTTCATGCATAAAAATTAAGAATCAATTTCAAAACTCAATAATCAAATAAACAGTGAAGAAACAAATTACCAGAAAATAAGGCAAGGCGATGATGTTGTTAATCACAAGCCATTGAAGGCCATATCCGACGAATCCCATGAACGCAGCGATGAACAGAACAATCCACAACGGAAAATACATCAGAGCCAGTCCCGACGACCAGCCAAACACCTTGCCGAGATCGGAGGCGACGGCGAGGTAATTGAGCTGAACCTGAGAAATTCCCAAAACCGTCTTCAAACTCGACGAATAGGCTGAGAAATCGAAATTGGTTCCGGTAAATGCCTGAATCCATATCGTCGCCACCAGAATCATCCATTTTCGAGACTGTCCCGCCATGAAAATCGAGACCGCCGGTGGAAATTTCCGATACGCCGCCTCTGTTTTGGCTCTCCACGACGGCTCTGTGTCGCTGATTTTGAGCTTAACGGAGTCGGATATGTGATGGTCTCTACGTGGCCTCATATATATTGTGATTGCTTTTACAGTTTTACGAGTATTTTTTTTTTTACTGTGCGTGAGGTTTTGTAAAAAATAATTACAATTTTTGTTTGGTAAATGTAATTAATGGGAAAAAAGGCAAAAATAGTGTCTACTGGAAATGTGAACGTGGCAGCATGTGATAGAAGGAACTGGAAGCCATCCCAGTCTCACAGATATGAACTGGGAAATAGTACACATTCAGTAATTATTTCACATATATAATAATATGAGTTTGTAGCAAAATAGACCGTAAACTCGGTGGTAGCGAGGAGCAGTTAGCAGATTCCAGTTATTCGTGCTCTATAAGTTGGGGGAGAATTTTAGTGTCTTTAATTTTATTATTCAGAAGAATGGAGAGAACTCTAGTGTTTTTGGTTTGATTATTTATAATGTTATAACTATTATAGTTCAGTTTGGTACTCGGTAGTGTTTGAATGGAATAGTATTCAAGATCTTAGTTTTATTTCATTATTGTTATAGTTCGATTTAAAGTAATGAATAATTATTTTTTGCACTAAAAAGTAACTCGAGGTGTTCTAGAATAAATTTACTTTTTGTAATAAAAAATTGTTTGCATGCTATTTTATTAGTTTTTTTTATCTCTTTTTATATTATCAGTTACTCACATGAAAGTAATCAATAATATGATAAAATAAATTGGTTAGGTTGAGGGCTCCCAATGTAATTATCTTTAAATATACATAACATGGCTCTTTCATCCGATGTCAAATTAGAATGTTATAGTTTTCTTGTTTAAGTGTTATTGTGATTTTCCTAAATTTGTTTGCATCCAAAATTACATGAGGAGCTTCAAGTCTTAGGTCTTATAGGAGGAAGGTGTGGAGACTCGGGTTTTGAGTTTATGATGTTTGCACAAAAGTGGCACATCGTTGGTAGAAAAATTGGGTTTGCATTGAGAAACTACATCAAGCATGAGAGTAAGTTTTCTACTAGTTGTTGACACCCGCCAAGTGTGTGGTTAGGGTCGGAGGTCTCATCGAATCTTTATTCATTCTTTCTACACCTATCAAATGTGAGGTATGGCTTGAAGGAACTCTCTACGAAACGTCCATAATACGATAGTTTCATTACAACTAAACATTCTCATCAAGTGCAAAATTGGACTATGGGCTTTCAACAAACTTTTCAAATGTGAGAGTTTCATTACAAAGAGAACGAAACTAAGTTTTTTTAGTTCTTTTTAAAATTTAAAACATTTCAAGAGGTGCAACTATATTTAATCTATGAAATCATTTTACTAAAGCATTTTGTCAAAGAAATAAAATACTAAAAGCATATTCTATAATTATTATTTTTAATTTATTTTTGGTGTGTGAAATAGGTGGATTTGCAAGGTCTATTAGAGCAAGCCTCCTAAGTCCTACCTAACATATTAAACTATATTAAACAAAAATAAATTTCACAATTATAAAACTATGTTAGATTGTGAGGGCATGCATTATTGAGAACATGGCATATATAGATTCAATGTCTTTACTATAACTGCTACTTAATTGAGCTTTTTGGACTATAAAACAGCGTGCTAATTATTGATTAGCTTCAAATTAAGCTGTGAAGGTCGATCTAGAACATAAAACTGTAGAAAACAAACAAAAATTGAATTGACAGCTTGATTATTCGTCGGTGGCAAGCAGCATTTTTTTGATGATGCTTTGGTTTTTGTTTGAATTAGGACATCATCGGATTTGCTACGTACCTGCGCATATTCTCTTAGATTAGTGTTAAATTAAAGCCATGTGCAAATCAACATATAATTACAAATTACGATTAGGAATCAGAAAATGAATTAAAGCTGAGTTGGCTCATTGTCACCTATGTAGTGCCTGCCTCAGAGGTCAGACATGGCAATTGCCATTTGTGGGTCCCGAACACTAGGCCATGTGGTGCATTGCACGTGGAACGTGGCCCTGTGTCTGCCATGTGGCAGATGCCACCTTGACAATAAGGGAATGTTTGGTAACACTAGCTATTAGATGACTTTTAGTTCTAACAAATCCCATTTGTATGCGCCACATAAGATGATGACAAATCAACAAATATTAATATTAATATATAGTATGTATGTATGTATGTATGTATGTATGTATGTATATTTTGTTTGTTTTTTCTTAGAACACAAAAGCATTTGTGTCTGTGTATATAAACTTTTTTTAGCAAATAATTATGTTTTCAGAAGTTACTAATTTAAAACTGTTTTTACATTATGAGTAGTTTTACCAAATAAACTCTAAAAGAAAGAAAGAAACAAAGAGATAAAAAACTTCATGTAAAGATGGCAATTTCACGGGAGAATGACATGTTGATAGTTTACCTTGTTGTATATGCAAACACGAACGTGATATGATTATGAAAACATAACACATATTTGACATGTTTAATTATATGAGTCAGACTAACTTATTATGACACGTTTGGCACGATATAACCTAATACGTTTGACATGACACACCCCAACACACTTGCCACAGAAATACACGACTCAAACCGAAGCAATATCACAAATTGAACCTAGATACGTAACTATATATGTTAACTTACATATATACCAAAAAAATTATGTGAACAATATACAAGACTAGCTAGAATTTTGGGGTATGATTTACTATTATATCTCTAAATATGTGTGTGATAAATTTGTCACACGAGTCACAATACGAATAATTGACCATACATATATATTTTAAAGTTTAGCAAAACACAATACGATTATCCGGTGAATGGATTCAGACACGCTTATTTCGCATATGAGGTCTATATTCTTTTGTTTGGTGATTTGTGAGTTAAGAGGGGTGTGACAACAGCAGTTAAACTTTTGCGGGTCTGAATATGATGGTTTTGTTGGAGCAGAAATGAATGGTCGCAAGCAAAAAGCTAAGGTTGATTCTGGATCGATAAAGCGACATCCGTCAATTGATGTTATTGGCTCTTTCCTCTACATAAGTTTAAGTCATCACTCATGACTCATCACTTCACATTCATGCATGCACTGTGAATCTCTACTTTATATCATATTTTGTGTGTATGTGAATTGTGATACATGAGATTTAAAGAAGAAAATAAATTCATTTTCTATTCCTATTATTGTTTTTGTCGCAATATAACGTCCTGTTTTGTTATACATAATTCAAAAATAATATTTGTATAGGAAGTTAAAAGATCTTAACTGCAAAACAATATAAATACAATAAGACAACAATGTGAATGTAAGCACAATTTTCGAGAGAATATGCTACAATTATTGCATAGTTCCCAATTCCCGACTCATTTAGTTAAAAGTCATGTTTCTATTATGTGTTTCAACACGATTGCTAAATATGTGGAGTTCGTTTTAGCGATAAACATTTAACAAGACACACACCTGTAACTGGGCCAAAAGGCCCCAAACTGACAATTCTTATTTCAACTATATTTTTGATGGGCCTATTCTTAGGCTTAAACCAACCTTAAGCCCAACAAAACACAGCCCACACAATTACATTTTTTTCCCCTTTCCCTCTCTAGCAGTAGAGCCTTCGTCTTCGTCTTCAACAACGAGTCTGGTTCTTCGAGGCTGCTTGTTCTCAAACCCCTAATTTGCTGTTGCTGTTGCCTCCATGACTGGTACCTAACTACCTCTCAGCCTCCACTTCGAGCCGACCTTGCAAATTGTATGTATCATCTGAGCTGTATGGATTTCAGAAGAGTTTCAAAATTCAAACTCATCTTATCGCCGACCATCTCACGCGCTTTGAAAGGGATCTCAACCCTACCACCGCCTCAGCAGCAGCCTCATCTTCCGCCATTGCAGCCTCAGCATCAACCTCCGTCTCAACCTTCCAACCAGACTCTGCTCGACTCGGTATCTTCTATTCTGTCCAGCAATTCTCTAGATTCTTCCAAATGCCGAGCTCTCATTCCTCATTTGTCGCCTTACGAGTTTGATACTCTCCTTTTCTCAGTTCGATCCGATGTGAAACCTCAAACTGCTCTGGATTTCTTTTACTTCGCATCCAAGTCTTTTGGTTTTCTGTTCACTCTTCGTTCTTATTGTCTTTTGATTCATGTGCTCAACCATAACGGTCTCTTGTCCTCTGCTCGATTGCTTTTGATCCGTTTGATCGATTCCAAGCTGCCTGTTTTGCGTGCGAATCCTAAGAATACACATATTGAGTTAGCTAATGCCATGGCTAATTTGCATAAGGTGTTTGAGCCTCTGGTTGGAGTCCAGTCTCTGGATATGCTATTACACATTTATTGTACCGATTGCAAGAATCCAGGTTTTGGTCTGGCAGTTGATGTGTTTCGCACATTTGCTGATAAGGGCGTGTTTCCTTCCCCAAAGGTGTGTTCTATTCTCATGAGTTCTTTAGTTAGGGCTAATGAGCTTCAAAGGTGTTGTGAAGTTTTTGAAATTGCGTGTTTGGGCATCACTCCTGATGTCTTCTTGTTCAGTACTGCCATCAGTGCATTCTTCAAGATGGGGAGAGTAGAAGATGCTATGAAGTTGTTTTCCACAATGGAACAGCTGGGAATTGCTCCAAATGTTGTCACCTACAATAATGTTATGCATGGGTTATGTGTAAACGGAGGGGGTATAGAAATGGCAATCCTGTTGAAAGAGAAAATGTTAGAGAATGGCTTGATTCCAAGCGTTATAACCTATAATATCCTTGTTGATTGTTCAATGAAGTTGGGGAAAGTTGATTAAGTCAACTGCATTTTGAAGGAGATGTCTGAAAAGAGAATATCCCCGAATCAGGCCACATATCGCACATTGTTTTATGGGTTTCACAACGGTGACCAAGTGGAGCTTGCGGTGCATGCGTGTGAGGAGATGTTATTGAGAGGGTGGTTTATACCCCATATTAAATTTAATAATTTCATTGATAAGTTATGTAATGTTTCTAGGTTTGACGTAGCACTGCGCTTTACAAAGGAGATGTTACTGAGAAATCTAAGGCCGACTGATACGTTGCTAACAAGATTGGTCGGCGAGCTTTGTAAAAATGGAATGGGTCCGGAGGCTGTTGATCTTTGTTTATTGTTATTGAGGAAAGGGTTTACGCCCAATACAGTGACCTCAAATGCTGCAATTCATGGACTTTGTATACAAGGTAACATAGAAGGTGCCTTAGCGCTTTTGAAGATAATGGTAGAGATGGGTTTGGTTCTGGATAGGTTCTCATATAATATACTCATCAAGGCTTTTGGCAAGGAAGGCAAGCTAGAGGAAATCTATAGGATCTGTGAAGAGATGGTTGAGGCAGGAATTCAACCAGACACTGTTACTTATACTTCGCTAATATATGGGTTGTCTCAAATGGGTCAAATGGATGAAGCTAGAAAATTTTGGGATGAGCTCATAGGAAGTGGTCTAGTTCCAGACCTTCATGCATACGGAGTCATGATAGATGGATACTGTAAAGCAGATAATATTGAAGAGGGAGAAAAATTATTCAATGAACTGTTGGTTAAGAAAGTTGAGCTGAATTCTGTTGTTTACAACATGCTAATTAGAGCTTATTGTTCAAAGGGGGATATGGTGGCAGCCTCTAGACTTCACAATGACATGAGAAGCAGAAGCATTCCACCTACTCACACTACATATTTATCTCTGATCCACGGAATGTGCCAAATAGGTGATTTAGAGGGTTCAAAGAACCTTTTTGATGAAATGAGAGAAGATGGGTTACTTCCAAATGTGTTCTGCTATACTGCACTAATTGGTGGCTATTGTAAACTTGGTGCGATGGATGAAGCCATGAGTATTTTGCAGGAGATGTCTTCTTTGGATTTACAGCCTAATAAATTTACATACAGCATCATGATTCATGGGTATTGTAAGATGGGCAATTTAGAGGAAGCAAGTAAGCTCCTGGGTAAAATGGTAAAAAATGGAGTTGTCCCAGATGCTGTCACGTATAATATATTGACAAATGGATTTTGCAAGGAGGGGAAGTTAGAAGAAGCTTTTAGATTATGAGATGGTAGGGTCAGAGAAGAAATTCCTTTAGATGAAGTGTCATACACTACATGATTCATGGGTTGAGCCAGCCATGTACAGTGAGAAATGAGTAATGATTAGCAAATTTGCAGAAGGTTGGTTTCCATCATTCAGAACATGTTTTTCGGGCCTTTTTCCCTTCACTTTCTTTTGACTGGTATCAAGGGTCTTAAGTCTCATTAGATGCTGTTCATTAAATTTTCTTTGTAGCTAATCATAAAAGTTTATATCAGTTTGCAATTTTGTTATGACTTGTTACATATAGATTTGTTATTGAAGCTCAACATCCGGTACATATGTTATGTTTTTTTCTGACCTAGCTACCCTCTCTCATTTCTTTTTGGGAGTTATGTATTTCTATAATTGTATCCCCTTCCTTTCTATTATTTAGTTCATTGGTTTGGGTTGTCAGTTGAAACCATTTATCCATATATGGCTTGCGGTGACTTATCTTTCTTTTCATTCACACCCTCTTTTAGTGCTGTGAGTCTCTCTCCATTTGGTTGTAAGTGAAAGATGAAGAGAAGGATTCCAGGATAATGATCATAAGAAGGGAAAGAAATGGACCATCTCTATCAGCTATACCTGTTTCATGTTCAACCTTAGTCAATATACCAACTAAAATCAGGAATCAGTGTAAAAAATTGATCCTATATATTCTGAGATTATTATAAATGACCATTGATGCACCCATTTCATGTTTCATCAATTGTGTGTGCATTTATGACCTCAATTGTGTGCAATTATTCTTGACCCATGAGTTTGCTAGTTGAATCATTCATTATCTTTTGTTGTCTAATTTGAGGAAAAGCTTACTTGCTTACTATTTGGTATCAGGCATGGAGACTGTTAATTTGGGCGGTTCTTCAGGGAGAGTCTACTACTAATTTGTCTTCATACATCAGGATGGAATTACATTAACAATTGACAGACACGGAAACGGTATTATTTTGGGCAGTTCTTCGGGTACAGGGAGAGTCTGCTACTAATTTGCCTTCATACATCATGATGGAAGTACAGTAACAGTTGACAGACATGAGCTGAGGTTGCCTTTCATTTTTGTGACATCATCCATATTTTTGTTTTATTTGGTTGAAATGAATCTGCTAATGTTTTAGTTCAATACATGTGTGCCTCCTTAACTTGATAAAGTGGAAAATGTTTGGAAATTACTGTTATTATTATTAAAAAAAAAAATTGAGACGAGGGGCTTGTGTTCATGTTAATAAAACTCAAATTTGTTGTTACCACTTACCACTTAGTATCACTTGCATGGCTATAGGATGAGATAGCTAGATGTCCTTTCTTGGCTCATTTAGCATAAATAACCTCCTTGATGCCATTACAAGTAACTCGTGTAGTTGTTTCCCATAGTTAACGGGAAAACTGTTAATGTTGTGATCTTATTTTAGCTCCAAAACAGTATTACAGTTTGTGCTTGATTTATCTTGTATACTTGTCCCATGGGATCTTAAGAACTACTGTTTTTCTTCGTCGGTTTCAGGGAGCCAACGTGACATAACTGCTAATGAGTATTGCATGAATCACTTAAGGGGCGAAGCGAGAAGAAAGTGACATCAGATAGTTGCATGCAGGTACTTTAATCCCATTTTTACTGCACTTGGTTCCTCAACCACAGTACATATTCCCTCGTCGGCTTTAGCCACATTAAAAGCAACTATGATACTGACAATCACTGTATCTTTTGATTATATGTTAGATTGAGGAGTATTTCGTTCTTTTTAGATGGAACAATAGCTCAGTTTTCATTATTGCTCCGAGATATGCAAGTTAATTTTTCTTCTTCTCAGCTACTCTATAGGTTAGCTTAGAGACTTTCATATTAGACACTAGTTTATATTATGACCTACTTATAGATGTACATGTTGCTGTATATCCCATTACTGTGGAACCAATTTTTTACAGATAACAACCATTCTGAATAGAAAGGTTACACTAGAGGTGAAGGTGATGAGTTGCCGAGATGGGTTCAAAGATTGAATCCAACTCTAATGCAGCAACCAGTTCAGGCCATAAAATTGCCGAAACAATCCACGAGCCATCATTTTGAGCGCTCTCTCTTTGGTTCATGTAACCCACTCCAATTCTTTCAATGGTTGAACAAACAGTGCCTAGCACAGGACTCCCAAATCCATAGTCTAGTTCAGCAACTGGAAACCTTCGTCCCGACGATAAAACCAGGGCTGGTCCTCCTCCTCCCTGGCCTAACACGAGTCTTGATAGCATCAACCCTGGCCTGTGGCACTCTATCCAGTCTATCAAGTCCAAGAAATGAGCCTTGTTAGTTACCTTTGAAATGGCCTCATGCACGTTATTGGCTATGTCTGGTATAGAACCTTGCTTCAGTTCTGTGATGCTTGCCTCTCCCACTGCCAGAGACAACACATTACCTATGTAGTTTGACATGGAATAGTTCCCATCCTTGCACATCCTTGTCCGCCCATCAACCAACCAACCCATCTTGCACTTGTCGTGACTTCCACTAATGGCACTCACCATAACCTTCCATACGTAAGCCGAGAAAGCCTCAATTTTGGTTCTCTTAGCGCCATTTGCACACGCAAGATTGTGCAACATGTCGATGCTTGAAGCATCCACATGATACATACGCTTAAGCAAGGTGTTGATGGTTGGCATGTTTAATATCTCCTTTATGGTGCATTTGGTGAAATTTTGGTCCAAGGTAGGGTGGTAAGTAGGAGGATTCCGCGCTTTTATAAGACTTCTCCGATGATCCGGTATGCACGAAAGTGGCTTGTTTCGTGCTATTTCAGACCACGAGAGAAGAAACTTGCCAAAGGCACTTGCATCACCAAGTGCATGATCAAAAGTGAATGTGATAGAAATGCCTCCGCAAGTGTAGCAAGTTAATTGGACTTGCAAAGGGAAGTCAAGGCTCGAGTCTCTGATAGAGACTAGCTTCCCTTTCAAAGACTGATTGAGATTGTAAAAATCCAAGTCTTTCAAAGGAATGCTAGCTAGTGCCTCAATGAGAAGAGCGCCATTGTTGTCGCAGATGATCTCAGGCTCGCTGGTTCTTGGGTTTTCAACAATTCTACCGGCGAATGGGTAGTAGTAACTGAGAGTTTGAGCAAGAGAGCTCTTGAGAGACTCGAGTATAGAGGGAAAATGATGAATATGAACTTGTGGTTTGCGGTAGAAATAGAAGTATGTTACAGGAAAGCGACCGGAAAGGAGATCAAGGTTAGACAAAGTGAGGATTTGAGGCTTTGGTAAGGGACTAATAGTTGCTTTGACAACACTTTTGCTAGTGAAAATGACTTCAAAATCGCCACGCTCTTGAACCTCAATAGCCATTACTACAAGTTAGAGCAACAAGAGCTATATTGTAGAAACTAATAGAGTATTATTGACTGGTTTTTCTATGAATTTTTGCCTTGTCTCTTACTCTAAATTTATAGGCATTAAGAGTAGAGAAGATGGATGTTATGGTGCAGTTTTGAAAGCAAACACTAAAGCTTAGTTAGTGACTTACAACTCAGCTGGTCTAATATGAGAGTCAATATCAGAATCCAACAATTTACTAGGCTGAAAATTTGGGTCATCACCTGTGACCTGACATGAATTTAAGCAGATATGGGTTTAGCTTAACTGTGTTTGTGTTGTCTAACCCAACTCGTTAGTTAATTATGTTTATGTTGTACCCGCTTGATCTACCTAGCCCGTTTAATTATATGGATTGAGTACCCCATATGATAACTTATCCATTTAAGCGGGTCATATGTATTGGGTTGTGTTGGATCAAACCGAACTCATTTACTTGAATGTGTTAAATTGTTTAAATGTGTTGAGCGTGTCATTTTGAGTCAGCACACATATAGTTGAGTGGCAGCCATATTGTGTAACTTCATCCATTTAATAATTAAGTCTGATTGACCAAATTAAAAAATATTAAACTTTGAACATCCATTTTACTCTGTTAAGCTTAGCAAGCAACATTGGGCACATCTTTTGTCACTTCATAATTTGGTGGGTAACAAAAAAGAGTGGCCTTGTGTTAGGTACCATTAGGGAATATGCACTGAATATCTAATGTATTAGGTGATGTTTTTAGGGTTTGATTCTATAAATTTATGGATGTTTTTGCTTCCATCGTTCAATGTGGCTGTCTGTTCCATCACTTTTGCAAGTTTGGCAGGCAACATGATTGTGGAGAGAAAATTGCCAATTACAATGAAATAATAAAATACTCATCAAACAATTTCCCATTTGTTGAGTCTCACTCGTCACAAAGACAGGGGATTTCGTCTCAAAACAAATAAGTGTTTTTATTTTATTTTTAAGACGTTAATTATGTATAAATTATCAATAATAATATTCTTATAATGAGTTGGTTAACACTAGTCAGGTTTGTTATTACACACGTTCATGGCTAAGTCAAGATCGAGACACAACTTAATTTGCAAACAAAATAGATTGTGGACTAGCCTGTTTGAGCTTTGACCTAAATGAGTTGGTCAAGAAAAATGTATTTCGTATTTATAGAACCACTGTTTGTTGACCAGAGTCTATATTGTCAATAAGTTCACACAAGTTTGAGTTTGAAAGTAATATTTCTTTTCTTGCATAAATAAGAAGAAAGCGTATACAATTGATCGTCCATAGTTTCTAGAATGATGGGAGTCTCGTGTATTGTACTACTCTTCTATGTTATTACGAAGTTGTGTGTAAGAGATACGTTGTGTTTACTGTAATATGTGACATGATGAAGTAGGTGGTCAAGGACACAAATGAATCAATTGGTTCCATTGAATCCCCCCATGAGTTTGGGGGATTACCACTCCCACCACTATCATCTTGCAGTCATGTCACTACAAAATAATTGATATTTTGATCACATAATAGTGCTCTGTCACTTTTCTGCTTCTCTAATTGAGTTTGTGAAGACTAAAAGCATCGCCACCACATTTTGTCAACATGAATGCTCATTTTACAAATAATAGCATATTTAGAGAAGTAGAGCCCACAATTTGAAACTGACCCGTACATATTACACATAAAAACAGACCTGGCCAAAGATCTGAAACCCGCAACTCAAATGAACTTGCACTCAATTCGGGTTGGGTACGGGTTGGACCTTAACCCAAAATAACCGACACCGAAACACCACCTCTAATTGGGCCATTCGCCAGCTCTACCCACAATACAATTCAATACAGTACTCACAATGGCACTATAACATGTAAACCACCTGTGACCTACCAATCTGTGGTCTAATGAGTGTTCAAAAAACAAGATGGAGAAAGACCCTATTTGAACTCAACTTGGATATTTTCTAGCCATGCACTGTGTGTAACTGTGCATCACAAAATATAAATGTTTCCATCCAGTACTTGAACATGTAGTAATTTGCAAGACCTGCCTTGTCATTGTCATTATCATTATCAATATATTAATGTCATTAATTGTGTCACCATAAAACACCTACCCTGGCTTAGTCCTTAATTTCATTTCTACCCTTACCATGCACTCATTGTGTCATATCACTCACTAAATGTAGCATTTTCTTGTAGATTTCAAGAATCCTACCCAAAACTCAAACAACTTTCTTGGTATGATCTACTAATTTAGAGGCAATGCAAGCTACCATTTTAGAAAGTAGCAGAGAATATATTATAGTTTATGTATTATAGTCTATAGATCATAATTTGCTTTCATCCCATTTCCTTTTCTCAAGCGTCTAGATAAAACTGACTCGAAAACAACACAATTGCCAGCTCTACATACTATTTTAACAAACATTGATCGTATAGTGTCGTGCGTGTTTTACAGGTCCAGCAAATTGTCAGCTCGGTTCATGTTTGTGGAATCTGACAACCAGTTATAGGATGTTACTTAACATATGCAACAGAACACATCCCATCACATGCACAGTGTTGAAGTTTCCAGATGATGGAGAGGGAAAATGATGGGCAGTAATGAATGGCTGTGCCGTGCCCTAAACACTAGGGGCAATCAATGTTACTATTTCTAGATCTAATGGTCCCAAAATTACTAGTCATTTATGTTGTTTGTTAGTTTTCATTGAGCCACCACCCTCTCTATTGAATTCAACAGTCACACAACAAATGTTCCATCTTTTTCTAACCCTGGAGTTAGGAGAACATAACCATCCTCTCTTTCTTCCTAATATCTCCTCTTCACTTACTAGTTACTACAATGCACTTTTTTACTCATTTTGAGAAAATTTGAGATAACGTCCGCTAGTTTTGTACATTTCCTCTTGAACGGTTATTCCTAATCTTATCATCAATTGAAACTACCAAACTTGTATTCGAATGCTCTCATTCATAATCTTATCATTCCTAGTGTTGTCAGAAATCCGTCTCCGACATTCTCATCCAAACTATCCAACACTATTTCCCCAAGATATTTTTTTCCTCCTAGTGTTTTGCTGAAGCGTAAGTTGTCACCCATAAATCCACTACTAATGAAATCTCATTTTCTAATTAAATGATGGTTGTGACTTTTCAATGACGTGCAACTAATATTATCAACAAGAGTCGCTAGCAAAATCATTGCAACTGCTCTGACAATCCTTTTACTAAGCTCTTCAGCAAAATATTCCTAGGTAACGATTGTGGCATCTCTGGTTTCATTTAATACATATCAATATGCACTCAAAAAGGACCTATAACAGATTTCCACAGCTCATTCCGATCTTAAGAAACTATCTGATTATGTATAAATATCCTCAAGAATCACAAAAAAAGTTGCTTGTTAGGCAACAATATTATCAGAACTAGGATGGCTTTGTTTCTCTAATATGCAGTTATGGAACAAGAAAGTTTGTGAAAAAGACAATTCAACTTTACCTTACTCTGATCTCAAGAAACTGTGATTTAGTCAAAGATACCTCAAGAATTGCAAAACAAGTTGCTTGGTAGGCAACGGTCAGAACAAGGATGACTATATTTCTCTAATATGCAATCATCAAGCAATGAAGTTCGCGAAAATGACAATTCTCAACTTACCATTTAGGCTTTGGTCATTTCCACAGCCTATTTGATCTCAAGAAACTATGATTAAATAAAAAATATCCTCAAGAATCGCAAAACAAGTTGCTTGTTAGGCAATGATATAATCAGATCTAGGATGGCTTTGTTTCTCTAATAATATCCAATTATCAAACAAAAAAGTTAGTGAAAATGACAATTCAACCTTACCAGTTAGGACGGGTCCAGTGGTCCTGCACTTCACATGATCCAGTACCATGAAGAATTCACTTGAAAGGCCCCGATGAGCTCATAGAACTGCTATATAAGCCATCAAAGTACTAACGCTTCCTCACCACTCAGCTTCCTCCAGAAAAATAAACATTTAGGCAATTACTTTCCATGGCGACTCAACTTATTTGCCTTCCTCCATTCCGGCATGCTACCAACAAAAAATTCACCCGTAAAATGTCAGACCAAGAGAATGCAGCCAGTATCTTGCCATCTAGACATACAATGAATCCTCGCCACCTGCACAAAGAGAATCATATTATGATGGGGTGTCAATTAAACGGGTTAGAGGAAAGCAATGGCGATAGAAAGAGTGTGAAACCAAAGAAAGCTAAGGTTCAAAGAAGAAAGGTGCTAGGTAATTGGGAACGAGAACTTCCTCGATTAAGCTTTTGGTGCCTAATCTCTTCTATAAGCTACATCTTAAGGAAGACCAAAGCATTTCGCAAGAAGGGTCCGCGTGTGGGAAACAAGACATTACAGAGCCATCCATATTTTTCGATCCCCGTTGTTCCTTCAACTGAACCTCTCACTGCATAGCATGCTCCAGTACTGTGCTAGTATGTGCTGTGGAGTTATTGTGTCATTTTCTTGTTTCTTTATTTATTTTTTATGTTTAAGTGTTTAAGTAAATCTTCACGGCTCTATCTGTCAAATAATTGCATTATCTAAAGAATGAGATTTTAATTTTTGATATTTTTCTAACTTCTACGCACAACAGCTAAATGACGAGCCAACAGATGTCTTAAACAAAGAAATTTCATTTTCTAGAATAAATCATGGCATAAAACAGGTTCATAATCACAGCTAAAGTTCAATCTGCATGCTAGCAAAGTAATATTTTTTATTGGTTTCTAAAATCTGAAGGAAAGAAAGACATATATAATTGAAATAATCATAAGCACCAAAATGCTAAACTCTTAAAGACATATATAATTGAAATAATCATAAGCACCAAAATGCTAAACTCTTATTTACAAGATGTTAAAATTTTATGTGAATTAGGTTAAAAGAGAAAAATAGACAACAGCATGACAGCAACTCATTGTCGATTGATAACGACAACAACAACTAAGGTGATATGCTAGCCAGGGCCTCTTCTTCAAATAGTAAATTATCAAATGTGCACGTGAACAGTTGAACATCAAGAAAATTGAGGTCTAACTTCCAGCTTTTATCATTTCACTATTTTTACCTCCGTTTAAAGACACGGTAATGGGCTTTCTCCCCATTTACTAATTACAATTCTAGGTTCGTTAGCTTAAACTGAACTACATAGGTTTACCATCAATTGTATTTCCAATTTATGGGGAGCACGAGTCGATCCATTCCTCAACCTATCCTCAAATGATGGATTAAAGCCATCCAATAATTACGGCAAGGCAAAATCATGTATGCAGGATTAATCACTTGTTTTCTAAGTCAAGTCACACTGAGATAACCAAACTATTTTTTTACAGAAATACCAATGATGTAACAGTTCAGTTTCTTGCTGAGAGGGTATCTTCATCAAATCATAAATGGATGAAATATCCACAGTATCACGAAAGCAGAACCAGCAACGAATATGTTATGAAAGATCAGTTCTGATGCAACAAGAAAAAGAAGAGTAACCAAAATCAAATTTCACAGTATCTCTAACTTACTTTATATAAAATTTTATGCCTCAACCACTTCAAATTCAGCACCTATGGGCAGATGGTCACTTGGGTGGTGGTAGTTTGGTAATCCACCAACTATATCAGATGATTCAGGTTCTGGTAGTTCAAGGACACTGACTGGTTTTATATAGCCAGAAGGAGAAAAGAATATGTAGTCAAGGGTATTCGTGAAGTCGGGGGTGCAGTTTGTGAATGGTGGTTCTCCTCTTGTAAGAGCATAAACACTACATAGTGGAATGGGAAGCTCTTCTGTACATTCAGGAGGCACCGATGAAGAGTCGCCTGATACAAGGTATTGGTAAACCTGTAACAAAAAAGGATATGCTTAAACCAATTTCAACAATGCATATGTGTAACTTTTGAACTTCCTGACAGAGTTGAAGTTTATTTTGTTAAAAACTAATTAACCAAAGTACATGCTAATACTATTAACCCATAAATATTACTCCATCAGCCTCAGAATGAGTTTCTTGTCTTCTTTTTGAGAAAAATTACGGAGAAGTTAGAGTAAGTGCTGTAAATTTCTTCTTGTATCCTCATCGACGTGTGTTGTAACAAACTTGAGGGATACTAACTTATTATAGAGATACTATTTGTAATTCATACATAACTAACTTTTTAAAAAGGGAAAGAGAACATTCATTTGGGACAAAAATACAAAACAAACAAGACACTCATTTTGGGACGGAGGGAGTACTAATTAGGCTATGCTCATCTCAAATATTGGTGTCTTTCGGTTCCTCACAAGACACCGGGAGCTTATCATATCACTTTATTTGACACTTAAAGATGATGGGCATACAAGCCACAGAAAGCAGTTTTGGGTATGACACTAGACTGCAATTTATAGATATGAATTTTAAGAAGATTTTGGAATGTGTTACATTTCTGGTGGTTTGTGTCCCAAAATTGATTTCTAAATTTAGAGCACCATGCCATCTATCTATGTAATATTATTTTTACCACATTTTGTTCAGTACTGATATAACCTTTGGAGGGGCAAAATATATTTTGCTAAAGTTCAATTTTCATTCTTACAGACGCAAGGACACAATTTGCTAATTCAGGTTCCAATGAACATTAGTGCTCACTGCTCACTTTGAGTATGTTCAATAACACTTTCAATTTAAAATGGTAAGTTTGTATGGTTCAAACATGTATTATGTATACGCTGCAGATACTAACATAACCGACTGGAAAGGTCTGAACAGCAATACACAAGAAATAGCACTCAGAGAAAGACACATATTGTATGTGCGAACCTTATCCCCTGGTATTGAATTGAAGTCGCCAGCCAATATAACAGAAGGTGTACAATCAAATCTTTCAGATACCACCGTTTTGAATTGATCTAGACGCGAAAGAAGATATTTAGCTTGTGCAAGCTTGACATCAGCCCATTCTGGATCCCTGAAGCACATATATATTAAAATTTCAGTGATAAATTCAACTTACAACTTATTAAAGACTACAGGCTATGAAAAAAAACAAGAGATCTCATAAAAAATTAATCACTTGCCAGTAAAGGTGTGTGTTTGCAACAATAACAAGTTGATTTGAAGGATCTTTGAGTCTAAATGCAGCCATTATTCCAACACAGTCACGTTTCAATCTTACACGAGGATCATTAGGATCGCCACGACCCTCTGCAGTAGTTTCTGGCCCCGAGCCTGAAAAGTGATATATTAATGTCCATACATATTATCTTAATAATATTCTTAAAACATAATGTAAAGTTCCAACCTTCCTTGAAAGCATATGCAAATGATTTGGATTACAACAGGGGAGTTAAATATCTAAGACAATGCAATACACAGCACATAATTTTGTAAATGAACTTGAAATGTCCATTTAAATTCCAATCATAATTAATGGACAAGTAATTAGTTATCACTTACACATATTTACAAATATTGAAAGATTAAACTGACACAAAAAACCAGCAATAAAAGGAAATTAACAAAATAATTACCATTTTTCGGTTCAGTTTCTTGATTTCCATCCACTTGTTTATCATCATCTGATAAGGTACCATCCTGAACTGAGTTTACAAGATCATTGTATTCTATTTTCTCATCTAAAACCAACTCTGCACTGAAGTATACAGTACCAAAATAGGTTAATAGATATCAGATATATTGTATGAAAAAATAACAGCATGTACTGTACCTATTGGGCTTATAAAATACGCCACACCCATCACGCTTTTTTCCATTTCTTTGAATATATATACTTGAATACCCATGGCTCTCCATGTTTGTTTTATAAAAGGTATCATATTCATCAACTTCCTGTTGAAGCTTAAAGTGTTAATCACAATGTTAATTAAAAAAGAAACTAATAAAATAATTAACCAAATCTTCAAACAATGATTTAAGGGATCACGAGACCTGTAGACAGAGGAAGTCAGCAGCAAGGTTTTTCAATACTGTTAAAAGTGCCTGGGAACGAGCTTTCCACCTACAATGATCCACAATTAACTAGCATCAGCTGATCATATTTCTTTGATGTTAAAAAAAAATAATAGAGTTAAAACAAATAATGTCCAAAGTTTGAAATTTTACATCCCACTAAGATCCTTCTCGTTTAGGACATCAACATAAAATAAAGAGCCAACAGCGCATATTTGAACAGTTTTAGCTCTGAGAACAAAGACGTCCCCAGAATCATGATTTCTAGTGCCTTTGAAGATTTCATAGTATCATGCATTTCACATCAAAGTAAAACTACATGCAGATGGAAAATGTATGTATTTAATTAAAGAAAATCACCAAACAATTCATTATAAAAATAAAAGAAACCGAAGTTACGAGATTCACCTAAGAGAAGGAGATGGGGAGTGTGGGAACAGCGAACTCTTCACATAAGCCTACACAGTATAGCGACTTGAAATAACTATCACACAGTGTACAACCAATAAGATAGCATTTGAATAAATAAAATGAAATGGGAATGGGAAGATTCCCATTTTCATGATCAAAAGTTCCAGTCCAAACGCTACTAAGATAGAACACAGTGCATAAGATGAATGAGTTACTGTTATCACGGCAAAAAGACGGGAGAGACTTCAGTACCTGAGCCAGAATGTTGTATGAGACAAGACTGAATCGAAAACCTATAAAACACCATTACATTTCAAATGTCATTCACACTTTGCAAATCATGAAAACCGAAAATTCACGTGTTAGCTCCATATATTTTCTTTTATTCAAAACGAAAGTTGAACAGACATTTTAAGCAGTTGTGGTCGAGCTCAGTACTTGAAAGAAACATAGCTGCAATTTAAAGTGACATGAACTATACACACAGTCACACACACACATAAATGTAACACCATTACATTTCAAATGTCATTGCACTTTGGAAATCATGAAAACAAAAAATTCATGTGTTTACTCCACATATTTTCTCTATCCAAAATGAAAGATGAACATGCATTTTAAGCAATTTCAGGTCAAGTTCAGTACTTTAACGAACCATACACTTTTAAGCTTGATTGGATTTGTTGTTTTGAAGTGACATGAAGTCATGAACCATACATACCATCAGGTCTACTTCTTGAATAGAAATCGCTTCCATCAACGGATACGAATTTGGGACAGACAGGTGAGGAAGGAGGCTGCTTCTGCGGCGGCGGCGGAGATGAGCTCATCTTGCACAAACAAGCTCTGCTGATTATTGAGAAACAAACAAACAAACAAACAAAATCTATGAATCGAGCAATTGAATGTGAATCGTAACCATGAACTGAGACTGAGATTGAGATTATACCTTGCGGTTGTGAAGGCCGGAATGGGAAGAAAGCTGGGAAGGGCTCGAAGAGGCTTTAGCATTATTGGAGCAGAGCTTGCGGAAGCAGCTTTGAATTTGTGCGCCGTTTATTTATGCGCACACCACAAATTCTACTGTACATGGTAGAGCTGCCAAATGCCGGGCCGACATCGGAAAACAGGCCCACAAATATGTATTTCGGCCGGCTTGTTTAGGGTCGAACCGATTGAACTTGGCCTAATTAGGGCTTATGGTCGATTTTGCTAGCGAAATGAGTCGCGTCCTACGGGTCATATAGCTAGCAATTAAGATCTGAACCGTTTTCTGTTTACAGATTCGGGTCACTTGAGATGAGACCAATCAACTTCTCGGCTAGAGGGAATATGCTCATTTTAGTGTAAATTTGAACCGCTAATTAGATGAATTGACTTTTTCTCATATTGGGATAAAATTGGATATTTTCAACGTTGACTCTGAAAAATTCAATCTAAAACTTAAATCGCTAATATTGGTCATGTCTTGTGCAAACTACTAGGCCCAAAGGATACAAATTTTGCAACCGGAACTCTAAGACAACATAAGAGATTCTCAAGAGTCTAAGACAACATAAGAGATTCTCAAGAGTCTAAGACTCAAGGCTATTTGGGTTGTCTACTTGGATTGTCTTTAGAGATAAAATGTCAATAAAGATAGCTAGAATGAGATAATATATCAGCTGTCAGTTGCACCAACTCACATGAATATCAATGCTTCTATTGCAGTTCTGTATACCAAAATATGATTGATTTTAAGTTGCAACATTGCTTTAATAACTTAAGATGACAAGTCATATGTTTACTAGAACTAACATAACCACCAAGTTTGGAGCTGCCTCGTATCAGTCCATCCTCCATCAAGCTCATTAGTAGCTGAGTAGTCACTAGTTTCAACTTTTGAGCTTGCTACAAGCATATTATATCATTCACATGAAAACAGTATTGACAATAACAAAATGATTACATACCCAATCTCTGTTTTGTATTCAATGGGGTTGTGAATACAAAGACATAATGAGCAAGCTTGTATAAGAGTTTAAGTTACAACTTACAACAATGGCAGAAGCAACCAAAGTAGCATTAAGTTGTTGACAATACACAAGAAATCAAGCCAAACACCAATACTGCCATGTTTAAATTACAACTATCAACAATGACAGAAGCAACCGAAGCACCATTATGCTGTCATCAATACACAAGAAATGATACCCAACACAGCAACGCCAATACTATCAAGTTTATGTTCCAAGTTACGACAATGGCAGAAGCAAATCAAACCGCCATTATGTTGTAAACATATATAAGAAAATGCCAAACCATCAATGCTACCAAGTTTAAATTACAACTAAAAACAATGTCAGGAAGCAATCAAAGTACCATTATGCTGTCAATGATACACAAGAAATCATCACCCCAATACGAATGCTACTGAGTTTAAATTCCAACTACAACAATGAAATAAGCAACGAAAGCACCATTCGGTTGTCAACAATACATAAGAGATCATGCCAAACACCAATACTACCATGTTTAAATTACAACTAACAACAATGCATACAATAATACACAAGAAATCATCCCAACACCAATGCTACCTTTGAGAACTTGTCATTCAAATACGAATTTGAGGTGGCTTTTACTTCAAGTTAACATTGTTCTAGCTAGTATACACCAAAAGAAGCAAATTTGATCTCAACTATGCTAAAAGCAAATCACCAAAACTTATAAAAGAGAGAGCTTTTGAGGTAAAATTCAGAGCCCAGTTCACTACTTGTTGGTGCCTCGGGACTCCTCCGAGTAGCCGATCAAAAACAACACGAGCAATCAAATGGACAAAGTGGTGTTCCTCCAGCGTCTCCCTTACCAATACCTAGCTCTTCTGCAGTGTAAACCGCAAGTCCGTCATTAGTTCTCTTTCTAGACCGAGAAGGTGGCTCCACGAACCCGTCCTCTTCAGAAATTCTGCTCTTTTTCTTCTTCAACTTACTCTTTTTCTTGACCTCCTTAGGCTTTTCTGTGTCATCTTCATTAACCTTCTCAGTCTTTTCAGATTCAAGCTTCTTCCTTTTTTTACTGGAAAATATTTCATCAATCTCATTACCAGATTTTTTCAGGTCCGAAGATGATTTCTTCTCCTTCTCAATGACTTCAACAGCCACAGGACTCTCTTGAGCTTCTTTAGCTTTCTTCGACGAACTCTTTTTAGGCATTTTGTGTATAAAAAAATTCAAATCCTGTTCGTGTCGCAAACAGATTTATGAACATTCAGAATAAAATTGCAGGCTCAATTGTGTATCAACTAGCTAGGCTAGGTCAGGTCGCGAAATTCACGGAAGAGAAGCAGAGCAAAATCGAAAACGGTGAATTGAAAAGGAGAAGAGCTTACCTTGAATCAGCGTACAGATGGTGATGTGAAACGCTCGTCGCCGGCACCGGAAAACAAGGACGAATGTGGCTCGCTCGGCCTCGGCGGAGTAGAATGGTTGTTCTTGTCTTCTTCTAGCTCAGCTGTAACTGTAATGAGTAAGAGAAGCAGAGAGCAAAACCCTACAATTTAGAATTTACTTGATAAGCTATTTGGGCCGGACTTTGTTTGAATAGTAATGGGCTGGGCCACATATCTCAACTAAAGCCCATAAAAGCCCGAATTATATATATGACACGAATATTAATCATGTCGGTTTTGTGTTAACCCGTATAGTAAATGGTCAACCTCTCAACAACATAAACTTTACACAACATAACATATGATGATTAAATCCTCGGATTATAATGGTTTTGCTGAAATTATTGATAGTTGACATTTTCCACCTAAAACTTGAATTTTGATTCAAAACCCGTGGCTCTTTTCGGTCGTAGCTGAATTTAGAATTTACAATTTAGAACTGACTTTATAAGCACTCGCAATATGATTTAATTGACCTTCGAGTCGAGTAAATTCGTTTATTTTATGCAAAGGAAGTTTAATGATTCCGACACTTGAGACACTTGAAACCCGGATGAATTTGACCGACCCGTTAAGGCCCCGTATTTGTCGTCTCTAACCGGGTTAGGTCTTTCTAACTAGAACAAAAATGGGTCTACAATGGGTTGGGCCAAAAACCCGCATTATTCTACCGTTACTCACTCCGAGCTGAGACCGAGCTGTGCGCTTGTGCCGGTGCGTTGCAGCTTCAGCCGAAGAAGCCAGAAGTTGCTCCAATTGGCTTTCACTTTCTTCCCAGTTCAGTTCAGTTCAGTTATCAACCACACCAGAAATTAGTTTTTCTTTTCTTTTTTTTCTTGTTCCTTATGTTTATAATGAATTTGTTTCCTTTTTTTTAGCTAAGTATCGATGGATTGGTCTTTTGTTCGCAAGACCTGGGAAAAGTGGGCTTCTACTAATATTGGCTCTTCTGGTCAGTATCGATCTCAAATCAAGCTTTTCATGGTTATATTAAGGTTCATGAACTAATTTGGTTGTTGCAATTTGCAGGACAGCCTCTGAAGGCTGCTTTGTTACTTAATCATGATCCCACTGGACCTTCTCGTCTCTTGTCTACAATGTAAGGTTAATCCAAATTATTGTTCGAATGTTTTTGGTTTAGGGTACAATGTGTTCTACATAGTTGTCAAATGATAGATCTTTGTGCTTATTTCCTTCAAAATGCATGACTTGTTCCTAGTTTTCTTAAATCTGTTGATTTCTTTTTTTGTTTACTTGATGTGTTTGACTTTAAGTAAACTAATATACTATAAAACCTGCAAGAATTTTGTTTCGTTGAGAACGAGAACTAGTAGCTCTTTCGGGGGCACAATGCCTATGACTATGCCAAATTTGTGGGAGTATCTAAATACTTACAAATTGCTCAACTCAAGCTACTTGTAGTTCCTACTTTCTCAATCATTTTGAGTCAGAATAGAATCTGGACACACAAGTGGTGATAGTCCCTATTTTTTTGCTTTAGAATTTCTTAACTCGAGGTACTTGTAGTTAATATACAATAAAATCTGGAAGAATTTTGTTTTGGTTGAGAACGAGTAGCTCGTATGGTTGTTCAGTGCCTATGACTATGCAAACAAATTGCGAGTAATATCTACTTGCTGCTTGATCTTGTAAAAAGTGCCTCAAATTTAGCATTTGTTAACTTATCACAAATGAGTCAATGTTCTTTTTTTAGGTTTCTGCATTTCACAGAAACAAATGAGTCCACTAGAATTCCGACCCATCAACCCCCACTCAAGCTCCTCTCTCATCCATGCCCTAGTTTCTGCACCAGATTTTGAGTTGTTATGCTATTGCTGCTTCTATATTTGTCCATATTAAGATTTAGATCCTTAGATTTTATCGAGGAAGCTGAAGATTTTGTTGGAACCTAATAAATATTCATCTTTCTCTATCCTCTTGAGTCTTGAGAGTCTTCATTTTCTTGCCTTAGAATTACTTAACTCAAGCTACTTATTGTTGGATGCATAGCATATTCCTTCGTGAGATACACTTTGGATCACTTCATTGGTATCTCCTTTTTGTTTGAAGTGTGGATTGAGAAGAGTCGGGTTACATTTTATGGGTAATTGATCAATAACATAATGATTATGTTAAGGTTACAGAAGCATTAATGCTCCAGTGACCTATCCCTTAAGCTCTGTGATTACCTAGGTTGTCTGCAAATTTTGTGTACCCTTTTGAAAGCTAGGTCCCTCTGTTTCTACCACATACATGTGATAATGATTGCCTTCTAGAATCAGTGTTAGTGAGTGCTTGCATATACTCTTTTTGATGTTATGTTGTATTGTGAAGATTCATCAACTTAAATAGAGTTTCATTATTTTCTTCTATCTAGAACAGTATTTGAATGTTGATTTGGGTGCCTGCAGTGCAGAACAAGAAGGAATCAACGTTAATCCAATTGAATTGGGTCAATTTGTTGATTTCATTAAACGAGACAAACTCCAGACGGATAGCTTCATTATTGGGCAAAACCAATGTAAGTTCTGTTCAAGCTGCAAATGTAATGCTGAATGGTTTTCCTTGATTGCTTCTGAAGGGACTCAAAATGATTCAGTGACAACCCAAATTCTTAACAATAATAATGGATTCAATAGGGTAGTTAAAGGGTCAGATAATGTTTATTTGCTAGCCTGGATTTTGATAAATGTTTCTTTCTGTCTGCCTCTCGTTTCTCATATATAACTAAAATGTTGGTCATATTTCCTGGTTGTCTTGTACTCAGTTTTGCATGCATGTGGAGTTTCCAACATAGTGATTGAGATAAAGGCTAACCGACATTGAGAACCTAAACATGGATTTTAGCAAAAGAAATTTAAATATTTTATTTTCTATCTTGAATATTAGCAAATTGATTAATGTTCATCCAGTTGTGAATTGAACTCTTAAGACTTATTGTGTGATATGACGTGCAAGGTGAATGTTATGCAATTAGCACTGATGGGTTTGCTCTGCTATTCATGTTTGCTATCTGTATCCATCCCCTATACTATCTGTCCCAAAATGATCATCCACTTTTCCATTTTTGTAAAAATTAAGGATAAGTTTCCCCTTTATATACCCCCAAGTGCTCTTGCCGTAGCAAACTCAAGGATTCTAAATAACTTATCTTAAGAATTTTGGTTGTAATTCATGCATAACTAACAATCAAGCATTCAAAAAAAGAAAAGTGGGCACACATTTTGGGACTATTGTTTAACGGAATAGGACACTCATTTTGGGACAGAGCCCGGAGGGAGTACATCTTTTGTCGTGTTCACTTTGTGAGTCCAGCTTGTTATCTTTGCCTGAGTAATATGATTTTACAATATGGTTGATCGTATACTTCTGACAGACTTGGTCATATCCATTCACGAGAATTGGTTCTGCGCAAGGTGTATAAACACATCAAAACCTGCTGGTGAAGGTGCTATTGTTATGCAGACAGCATCGTTCATTTTAGTTGCATTGTAAGCTTTACTCGTTTTTGTTGGCTCAGTTCACTTCCCATACGGATCTCATCAAGGTAAATGCGTAAACATCATATATGGAATTTAACGTAATGTCTCCCGTCGCACTGCAGGTATGACGGGTCAATAGGATCAGCGACCCGTGCCATGGTAGCTGTTGATCAGTTTGCATGGCAGTTGAGTAGAAAGCATCTCTGATCTCAACGTCCGCAATGATCCCGGTGCTTGCTTGCTGAGGCACTTTTGTGAGTAACAACCATGCAGAAGTGTTTGAACATTAATGTGCCTAATTCATGATCTTTTTGTGGATCTTGTATGTTCAGTTTTGTATACAACAATGAGATGTGGAAGTTGATTTAATGTGAATTGGTGTGCATTTTGGTTAGCTCTATGTGATCATGAAGCAAAGAAAAATGGATCCCTATGGTTTGTTGGATCTGCCAAACTTCCCAGCAATAATTGCTTTGATTAATCTGAGATTGCCAATGGTATTGAGATGATTTTTACAGTTTTAGCCTTGGGTCGGGCCATATACCGATCCACAATTAATGTGGGTCGGGTTACGCCTTTTCCAATCCGAACCTGAAAAAGTCCAACATAAAATGTGGAATGCCAGCTCTACCCCCAATCCTTGGGGTTTTGTTTCATGTGGCTGGGAGTAATGGGGACCATGTGTTGTGGGTTGGGTTGGAAACAAGTCTTGGTCAATACTCAACACAGTGGCTATGCTTGTTTTCCACATAAATGTTGTCAATCACAATTCACAAACCTCTGCCTCTGGCTCTGCCTCTGCTGCTCCTCACTGCACATTACTCATCAACAGTGATGTTTGATGGCAACCAATCTGCACAACAAGATGAAAACCAAATCTACCTTTACTTTCATGTAATTTTGGAAATAAACAAGTAATCATATTATTATGGATAATTTGAGTAAAACAATACAATTATGAGTATGAAAAAGATGGCTTGGCTGGTCCTGAAAAACACTAAATAGCTTGTACTATTAGGTAAAGGTAGGGCAAGGTGTGGGGCTATATTAGTATTGCAAATACATACTATACTACACTATAAATTTAAATTTTGAAATCTAACATTGTGGTAACATGCAAGTGTTCGGTAGATTTAGAGTTAATAATTTGGATTTGAACTGTACAGTACCCTGGTAGAGCGTGTGCGGGCTCAAGCCTGTTTATGCGTGTTGTGTCAAGAAATGCGCCCGTTTGAACAATTTTTTATTTTTAGATCCACTAATCAGATGACTCATAGTTAGCTCGGTCATTTGTTTTCATAAATCAAACCACAATTCACACGTAAAACTTGAAATCCGCTCTAAAATTCGCACTTTACATTCCTTTTAAGTTAGAACCGGATTATATTTTCTTAATTCCGAAATTGATCCGAAATTTGAATTGTCAGAATTTATCTAATAGAGAAATAGGAAGAGGCTCGGTGGCATCGATATGTGATACTCAAATCGCTTTCTCTTTCTTTCTTAGAAAAAAAGCTTTAAGTTGAAGCACTCTCTTTCTGCAAGTTGCTTTGTCTCTTTCCATTCCAATTTCTCTGCTCAGTTCTGACCCAAAATGCTATGGCTATTGAACCATCTTCCTCAATCAGCTTCACAAACCAGAACTTGAGCTTCTGTGCTTTTCGCTAGCTGTATCTACATCTAGATCTGAAGACGACGACGACGACGAAGAAGATGAAGAATCTGAACCTGTAAAGCTATAAAGCTGTAAAGCTCGCTAATGAGTTCCGTTCAGTTCTGTATCTGAATCGTATTTATCTGCCATTGCCAAATATGGGATCCAGCAGCAGCAAGCCGTCGTCGTCTTCGTCTTCAAGGACCGGTAATGGCAAGACGACGAGCGCTCACAAAGCTCGATCTAAAGCAAACAGCTTTTTTCACTCCTCTTGTCTTCGTCTTGCTACTTCTTCGTCTTCTGGATCTCATCGATCTCTCAATCATCATCATCGCCACCATGTATGTATCTCCTTGTCTCTCCTTTATTGCATTTGGTGTTTTTGTTTACCGTTCAATATTTTTGTTACTGTTTCTGTATTATTCATTCAAATTTGAATCTCATTATGGCATTTCAAATTTGGGAACAATGAGAAAAAATGGTATTTTTTGCTTTGTTTTGAAGATGAAGAGTTAATTACATGTTGCATAGATTAGAAGTGAAATAATTTACTGCCTCAGATTTTGGGAAAGCTAAAACTCATGAGAAGCTACTAATGCAGGACCCAGAAAATAAATGGAAAGTATTGCATTTTGGTTCCCCAACTATTCATTTTGTTCTGAATTGCTACCATTTTGATTTTTGTTCCAATTTGGTTCCTGTTTTATTTTGTTTTGAATTGGTCCAATACATAACAATGCCCTCAACATTTGAAGCTGACATTTGTTTTCTAGAATTTTTTTGTTGATGTGGATGAGCCGATTAAATTTAGTTAACTTAAGCGCCACCTCAACAAAACTTTTCTCTAGAAATTAGCCATATTTGACGGCACTGGAAAGGATTTGACAAATTCGAATCAAAATAGCATAGTTGGGGGACCAAAATGGAACGTTTTTCAAAATAAATTGTACTGATGATATTGATATGATGCTATTTGGGTTCTGGCTCTGGTCAGCAACCATTAATACTCTTAGCTGGAGTTGGTATTCAAATTTTGTAGCTTTAAAGACCCTCTTTAACTGGTGACAACTGAACTCATGACTCAAAAAGTGCCTCATTACTCTATTCTAGCTTTTTGTTGTTGTTATTATGTACTTGCCACTTTATTAAGTTAGGATCATTTTGTCTCTGAAACTCATAAGGAAGACAACAAATAGTCACTAGCAACGGCAGGGCAGCCAATCTCTCTCTAGTCTTCTAGCACGTTACTTCTACCATTAACTAATGTTATGGTTGTTGATACAATCTTACTCACTATTATGGCATAAATGAATAACCTGGTAGACAGATTTCTCTTTCTAGCTTTTACAGCGATTTTAAACATTTTTTGCAGTTATAGACTGATGACTGTGCTTACCATTATTTTAAATAGGTTGAATTCATTATTGATACCCTAGCTATGCACCCATATCTCAATTAATCAATTCCATCATCATTGCCCCAAATCTCAGTTTTTACCCGTATATGCTCCACATTTTGATTTTGATTTTTCCAACTCATTTAAGTCAAATTTTTGCACACATCATTATTTTGGTTGGAGACAAACAATATCTAAAAATGGTGTGAAGACAAAAAAAAAAAAAAATTGGACCTTAAAGGGACAAAATTTGAGGTTTTGGGCAATGGTTATGAAATCAAGTTGTTGATATGTTATTGGTGATTTTATAAATACTTGGCGGATCAAACTTGATATGAGTGGATTGTTGAGGGATCATCTATGAGTTTAACCCCAACATTGTTTCGGAAATGACTTTGTTGTTGTTATATCTTTCTGTCTGTTCAGAATCCACACATGTGTCTTGATTATTATTTTCATTGTGATTGGTTTAGCACAATATGTCTTATGAAGTGGGACTCACTTATTACTTAAGCTTTATTTCTAAACTCAACCAATAGATTCTATTCTATTCACTGGAAACTGTTACTGGTAGATGTAACTCATGCTTTTTGTTCATTCAGGATAAACAAACGGGTGATGAGACTCCCTGCACAAACCAGACTGAAACAGAAAATAATCAGGCGAAAATCAATTGTTACAGAAAGGACAAAATTGAACAGTCTGATGTGATGCCATGTATATCTTCTGATGTTCAGCTTAATGAATGGGGTCAAACAAGTATTAATAGTACAGTCTCCAGAACTGATAGTACCTCTGACCATGCTTCTTCTACTCAATCCTTGAACCCTTCAAGCCGCTTCCTCTCTCGTTTTAGTGTCATTCCTGGCAATTTAAGTTTCAGACTAAGCAGAGCAACCAGTTTAGGGTCATCAAGGGCTTATCCCGTTTCTTCTCCAAGTATTGATATATTGAACAATGAAGAAGACCATCAATGTGCAAGGGCTAACAGTAGTGTACTTAGTAGATATGAAGCCCAACGACCTAATAACTTGCTTCCTGGACCTCTTACTGATAGGACATCCTCACAGCGTTATGAAGACACCTCAACTTATTTTCAGTTAAGTACTCCGGCATCGGGATCTTCTGACAATTTGCGAGACAATCAGACAGCTTCTTCTGTCTATGGTGTGGCCAGAAATGGTGATAGCAGCACTGGAATGGGGACTGATGTCAATTTAAGTTCTCCTGGGACTCACTCTGCAGTAGAGAACATTGATACTAGGATTTATGATAGACGCACTGGAGGTAGAGAACCCATCGAGCGGAATGTTCGTTTTAGCAGAACTTTAAGTGTTGGAAGACTTCGTGACAGAGTTCTTCGTCGATCATCATCCTCTGATTTGACATTTTGTCCTTTACAACAAGATAGAGAAGTAAGAGATGCTAGTCAGGGTTATGGAAGACAGACTTGGGGTGTTGGGGGAGAGGCACCAGCATTTGAAAGTAATGCTGGAATTTCACCTACGAGATCCGCTTATTCTCCTTCTAGTATTTCTAACTCTATGTTTGGTATCCAAGATTATGAAGCGGCAACTTCACGTGCAAGAGAAGGCAGATATTATGATCTGTTGGAACATAGGTCAAATTTTCTTGAACGGAGAAGAAGAATAAGATCTCAGGTTGGTATATGCTCCTAATTATTGAATGACAGAAATGGATCTATATCAAACAATCACTATATATGTTAAAGGCCTATATTTATATTGATTGCTAAATGTTAATGCATCTTGGGGTTCAACTTTATAATATTAGCACCACCTGAAATCCTGTGAGTCACCTATTTAAACCTGGATCCTCCATTCCTCCTTGTACCCACTTATGATCCATCTTGCATTGTAGCGTGCCCTTGCCCCAATTTAATCTCACTCTGATTCTTTGGGCTGTGGAGTGTAACATTGCTACTTGGAATCTATTTGAAACATTTTCTTCCCTTCATTTACAATGCCTTTTGTGAGACATGTTGGTAACGTGATCTACATAATTCTCTAGGTACGTGCTTTACAACGGTTAGGAAGTCGTTTTGAGAATCTCTCAGGACATGAGAGGTCTTGCATTATATCTGGTCAACATAGAACAGGTCGTTGCACATGCCGCACAGCCAACCGTGATGCCAATTCAAATGATGACACAAGTGCCAGGGCTAGCATATCCAGAATTGTTATGTTAGCTGAAGCTTTGTTTGAGGTCATTTTAATATAATTACCTTCTGGCTTCTATGATTTCAGGTGTTTCAGTTTTGTATTTTTTTATATATGTTGAATCTTCTTGACTTATTTTAATTAGGTTCTGGATGAAATTCATCAGCAATCTGTGGTTTTGTCCTCCCGGCCTTCTGCCTCTTCCATTGGATCTGTCCCTGCTCCTAATGAGGTTGTGGACTCCTTACCTGTGAAATTATACACCAAGTTGCAGAAACATCATAATGAAGAGGCTGCGCAGTGAGTACTTATATGCTTTACCGTTGGCATTGTTTTTTAATACGTTTTTTTTTGCTAATATCTGCTCTGAGTATATCTACCTATGATTAGAATAATCTAGTGAGATGCCTAATGAGTAATGACTATTTCAACTTTCATGATTTTTTTTTTGTGTGTGCGTGTGTGTTCAACGTTTTCTTTATAAATCTCCATATTTCAAATTAATCCAGCTCAGATGCCAAATCAATATCGTACTTGGCATCTCTCACACAGGGTCTTATTTATGTTTTCATTGCCGATTCTTTATTTTGATAGATGCTATATCTGCCTTGTGGAGTACGAGGAAGGAGACAGTATGCGGACATTGCCTTGTCATCATGAATTTCACAGAACATGTGTAGACAAGTGGCTCAAGGAGATTCACAGGTACTGGGTGTATTTGCTGATATCACTGATGCCCTTTCTGCGAGTGTGTGTTTTCTCGTTTGCATGTGTGGAGTGTGAATATAAATGCATATGTTGAGTGCCACTGGAACTAAGCAAAGCTGTTTTAGGGTGCATAGAAGAGAGCAGTTGCTAAACTTGAGATTGCATTTAAGCCAGAGTTGGTCATATTATTGGAGAATGTTGCAGAGGTGTAGCTCTTCCTGAGTCTTGTCCTGAAAGGAAGCTAACTTGTTGTTGAAATCACCATTAAGTCAATCACCTCTCAAGTGATATAGCAGTGTACCGAGTCCCTTTTTTGTTCTATCAAAAAAAATTTGTTGGCCGGATCAGATAACCTGCCAATCATGAATATACAGTTTTACGGTTTCAGTTCATACACATCGTTAATATTTATGGTTGGTGAGACTTTCATGTAGCGTTATTTTTGTGCTATTGATGCTAAGACAAATCACTAACTCTATATACCATATTGTGCACAGGGTATGTCCACTTTGTCGCGGAGATATCTGCAGACCCGACTTATTACCTGCAGAGACCTAATGGCCGATGGAATGGTAAAGTGTTTCCACTTAGCAAGAAGATAGTCTTGCGTGTGACGCTCTGGGAAGCTCGGTCTTTTTCTGGTAGCATCATTTTCATTGCACAATTGTTTTGATTCCTCGAGAGTAGAAACAGACTGAACTACTCGCAATATGCAATGTGCATCCAGAGGTCGGTGAGAGGGAGAGAGAGCAATTTGTCATATTTGATGACAGGAGGATTCTTTTTTTTTTTTTTTTTTTTTTTTTTCACTTGTGGGTTTGTTGGGTTTTAAAATTTTTTTGTAATAACAGTTTGGCAAGAACTGCAACCCTACTGTTGCTGCCTAAGGATTATACAATTTGTAGGTTTTCAATCTTTGAACCCTATGTTTGAAACCATTGAATTTGTACATTACAGAGGGCTTTGCAATGCAGTTTTAATTTTACTTCAAAAATGTTGGTGTGCCCACAATGACACAATACATTAAAATCTAATAAATACACAACCCTTTAATAGCTAATGACATTAATGGCCTGAAGTTAGTCCATAATTTATTTTGACGTAACTACCCTTTTGTTAATAATGGTTTTGGATCCCATGAGAGCTGAAATTTGTGTATCACGACACAGTTCAAACCAATCACAAATTCAACCTATTCGATTAGTCATACGTATCATAACACAAATAGTTAATCATGTAGTATGTGTTTTTGAGGCTTAACACGAACACGTCATAACTAATGAGCACGAACACTCTTATTTCGTGTCATGCCTTGTGCTGAGTAGCTAATGGTCAGCTCTAACCATGTTATAATGCAGTAGGGGCATAAGAGTAATTAGATGCAGAGAAGTAGAAAAGTGACTATTACTCCAACAACCTTACCTCTTGAGTTTTGGGCATTTTCGTATCGTTGCAGAGAGTGAAGTGTGGAGGTTGAAGAAGAAGAAGAAGAAGCAGAGAGTGAAAGCAAACAGTTGAGCTGCTTCGGAGATGGAAATGGAGATTTGATCCAGAAATGAATAGCAACAACCTTAAGCAAGATCTGGAACATCCTCACAGCGACCACAGCTCCGATCACTTCCCTCAGCCCCAACCCCATCCTGTCCACCTCCAATCTCAATCTCAGCTCCGCCGCCCCCGCGGCTTCGCCGCCACTGCCGCGGCCGCCGCTACTATGGGCCCTAATTCCACTGCCAAAGGCAAGAAGGAGAGGGAGAAGGAGAAGGAGCGAACTAAGCTCCGAGAGCGCCACCGCCGCGCCATCACCAGCCGCATGCTCGCCGGGCTCCGCCAGTACGGCAATTTTCCGCTGCCTGCTCGAGCTGACATGAACGATGTGCTTGCTGCACTCGCTCGTGAGGCTGGCTGGACTGTGGAGCCCGATGGCACCACCTACCGGCAATCTCCACCTCCTTCGCAAATGGTCTCTGATTTTGATATTTCTCAGCTAATTTGTTCAACTGTTTAGCTCGTGGCTGATCACACATGTTGAATTGGACTCAATTGTGTTTTTTTTCACATAAGACATCACTACTAGTTCATTCATATATTTGGTCATTGCTAGGAAATGATCCTATTTAGCTCTTAAGCCAATCACACATGTTGAATTGGATTCAATTTTTGTGTTTTCTCACTGTAGACATCATTACTAGTTCATTCATATATTTGATACATAGATAATCATCTTGGTTACCACATTTTTGCAACATTATATGACAGGATTACATTTAAATTGTAGTTTCTGAAGACAATATTCGGTTCTACTTGTTATAGTCACCATTTAAACCACTTCTTGTACAGGCAACATTTCCTGTTAGATCAGTCGAAAGCCCACTATCCGCTTCTTCTTTGAGAAGTTGCGCAGTTAGAGCAGCCTTAGATTGTCAACCATCAGTTCTGAGAATTGATGAGAGCATGTCTCCAGCATCCCTTGATTCTGTTGTAATCGCAGAGAGGGATTCCAAGAGTGACAAGTATGCAAGTGCCAGCCCCATCAACTCTGTTGAATGTTTGGAGGCAGACCAGGTAATTTTGAAGCTTATTTTTGTTTTCAAAGTTGTTTGAGATATCATTATTCAACTGGATCCATCAAATGCTAATATGAGTTGATCTGTCTTCTTTTTTCTAATATGAAATTCTTCTTGACTTTGCTGCACTTTCGTACCTGATGAATCTCAGTTGTTTCTGGTTTTGCATTGATATACTGATGCCATCTTGTAAATTTTTTTGTTTGCTTATTTAGGTTAACGAGTATAAAGTCAGCATTAGGGTGTGCCGCCAATCTTATATTTACTGAACATTAATCATTTTCTGAAGACCAAACATTTTCATTTTCATTTTCATTTTCATTTTCACTTTGGTTTTTGTTTTTCCTGTTTCCGAGTTTAAGGATATATCTCAAGTTCTCAACCTTAGCAAATCTTTTCACTTACTCTTTTCCATTCAAAAGCTTTTACCATTTTACATAATGATTCTTTTAGATAAGGTAGAGGGAAATGTAGGAAGGAAGGAATGAAATTGAAGAAGCAGATAAGAGAGGAGAATAGTGGGTTCCCTTCCACTTAATTAGAAGTTCTTTGCCACCAGAGGAGTAGAAACAGAAATAAACCTCATATGTTTACTTATTTTATCAATTATGGGACTTGGTTCTGTTCTTGGGAAGTTCCCCTTCCAACCATCCTTGTAAATTCCTCCTGAACTTATCCAAACAATGAAGACTACCTATTTTTAACCCCTTCCTCCAATTTTGGTCTCTTCCCATTCCTAATTGAAAGCCTTAAATTTCAAAGTTGTTTCTTTTCTCTTTCCCCTTTTCTTTTTGAGTACTTCAAACTATTGGTTCCTATTCAACTGAGGAGAACAGGGAATCATTTATCATGGTTGTTGGACCTTTATGTAAGTTGAATACCATAAGATCTAAGCATTACTGTCCACTGAACTTTTATTTGCAAATCTGATTGTGTTATTAACTGGTGCAGCTCATAGGAGATGTTCGCTCTGGGGAGCATGAAAGTGAATTTGCAAACACTCCATATGTCCCTGTTTATGTAATGCTTGCAGTAAGTGTATAATCACCCGCTTTACATTATTTTCTTCATATCAGTATATGAAGTTATATTATCTGCCCATAACATTATAATAAAATCCTTGGATTTTGCAACAGCCAGGTCTTATCAACAATTTCTGCCAGTTGATTGATCCAGAAGGCATGACACAGGAGCTAAGTCATTTGAAGTCCTTAAATGTTGATGGTGTTGTTGTATATTGTTGGTGGGGTATTGTAGAAGGCTGGAGCCCTCAAAAGTATACGTGGTCCGGCTATAGGGATCTGTTTAATATCATCCGAGAGTTCAAGTTGAAACTGCAGGTAGTTTATTTGGATTTAGATAATATGTGCATATTGCTGTGCTCCATTCTTGTCAGAGTATCATTCAATTCTAGTGCTCTTGCTGGAGAAAAATGTGTCATTGTCTATTTCTTTCCATGTTTTCTGCCAAACCCAAGATGGTTCTTAGTGAGAAGAATATGTCAATTAGTATTGGTGCTTTCTGCCTGCCTTCAAATCTACAAGTATCTTGAGAATTCTGTACTGGCAGTTTATATATCTTCCTCATTATTGATGAATAGCTTTTGAAATCCTTATTGCACTCTGAAGGTTGTAATGGCGTTTCATGAGTATGGAGGAAACGACTCAGCTGATATGCTGATTACCCTCCCTCAGTGGGTTCTGGATATTGGAAAAGACAACCAGGACATATTCTTTACAGACCGTGAAGGAAGGAGGAATACTGAATGTCTATCTTGGGGCATTGACAGAGAACGAGTTCTAAATGGAAGGACTGGTATTGAGGTATGAAATCCACGTGTCATTGTTTGATTCAATATAAATAGAGAGACTGTCTTTGCCTTTTAAGTTGCTATGTTAATTGTAAAGTGTGCATGCACTGAGTGATAAGTGCAGAAGACAAACTTATATCCTTATTTGTCAAAATAATAGTGTTCTTTGCTCATTAATACTCTATATATGCAGGCCTATTTTGACTTAATGAGAAGCTTTCGTATGGAGTTTGATGACTTATTTGCTGAGGGCCTCATATCTGCTGTTGAAATTGGGCTTGGGGTATCTGGGGAACTAAAGTACCCTTCTTTTTCAGAAAGGATGGGATGGAAGTATCCTGGCATCGGTGAGTTTCAGGTATCCATTAAAGGCTAAACCCATGTTACTTTATTTGTCTCCATTTTCTTTGTATATGCTCTAATGCTATTAGAACTAAAGGCTGAAAATGTCATATTCGTCTCCAACTGTTTATTTAACTTTATACAAAATAGTGGATTGGTGCAAATGTAATTATATATGAAACCTCTTGGGCATTTCGATCATTGAGTATTTTATGTTATTTCTGATTTCTACAATTACTCTTGTTCTACTTCCACATTTCTACCTCCATTGATTTCTTTTGTGCAGTGCTATGACAAATATTTGCAACAAAATTTACGCAAAGCAGCTAAACTACGTGGACACTCTTTCTGGGCTAGGGGACCTGATAATGCTGGTCAATATAATTCCAGGCCACACGAAACTGGATTCTTCTGTGAACGAGGTGATTATGATAGCTACTACGGGCGCTTTTTCCTTCATTGGTATGCCCAGTCACTAATAGATCATGCCGATAATGTGCTGTCTCTTGCAAGCCTTGCATTTGAGGAAGTAGCAATAATTGTTAAGGTGCGTATGATGTATCTATATCCCCATTGTATGTATATGTAAATGCTCAATTAGAAGTTCCGACTTTGAGCCCCATCAAAAATTAAACCTATGTAGCGATTCAAGGTTGTTTTTGCGTATGAATTTTGGTGTGATTGCAAAATGCAAAGGAGAAATGGAGTAGAATGATAAAAGGGTGAACTTGAGGGCTATATGATGTTTCTCTATTAAATATGGAGACGAAGTTTATAATAAAAAACGGTCATGTGCAGGTTCCTGCCGTTTATTGGTGGTACAAAACTGCTAGTCATGCAGCAGAGTTGACTGCAGGATACAATAATCCTACAAATCAGGATGGATACTCTCCAGTTTTTGAGGCTCTTAAGAAATACCCTGTAACTGTAAAGTTTGCTTGCTCTGGATTGCAGATGGAAAATAACAATGCATTTGCTGATACTGAGGGTTTGAGTTGGCAGGTAACAACCACTTCAACATATTGTGTCTTCCACTCTTTCGGAATTTTACAGAAGGCTGTATGTATTTTTTTATCATATAACTCTTTAAAAAAATTGTGTGATTGTGCTTGAATCTTCCTATTCATATAACTTATATTCTGATTCTCGATTTAAATAGCGATTTAGCAACAATGTTTCATTATAGAACTGTGAGGCTCCAACAACAAAGTTCCATTTCCTTTTCTTTTCCTGTACAGATTCTGAATTCAGCCTGGGATCGAGGATTGTCTCTGGCTGGGGAGAATGCAAATTCATGTTGTGCTAGAGAAGTAAACATGAGATTTGTTGAGATGGCCAAGCCGAGAAATGATCCTGATCATCGCCAATTCTCATTCTTTGTTTATCAACAGCCACCGCCTTTGCTTCAGAGAACAATTTGGTTCTCTGAGTTGGACTACTTCGTTAAGTGTATGCATGGTAAGAATTCCTGCATCCACTCTTTTTTTTTTTTTTTTTTAATATTAAAAAATAAAAATAAGTCAATTGTTCCTAAACGAGTTTTTATTGATCCGCTCTTTTTTGTTTTCTGATGTCATTCCCAACTATTTGCAGGGGAAATAACAAACAATCTGATGCCCTAATTCTCTGTATGCGGGCATGATTTATCATCTCTACCATTTATGATTATGAGTAAGAAGTTGATAGAAAATGGATATTGGTCAGTTTATGGTGTAGAACCTTTTTGGTTTATTAATAAAGTTCGTATATTAGGATTTTTCAAACCATTCTCTTGGTTCATATTGGAATCATAAAGTTTGTATGAATTACTTTAAAAACTGATTGGCAATAGATAGATGTAAAATGTGAATTACTTTTTTGTTCAATCAAATCTCGTTATCATTAGCTCATCGAGTGGCAATATTAATCTTGAGACCAGCACAAGACAACTAAACACAGACCTGAGAGCAACAATGACGCAGAACATTTCACTTTGAGCTGAACAACAATCTTCAGATCAATATGAATAACAGTACAATGTTTGTTCTTTTCACTCAACTGACAACAAGACTCAAAACTCTTTGAGAGCAAAAACATTAGTGTCTACTTTCTCTACCTTCATGATGCATATCACGAGAATCAGCCCTTACGGATGATCGACCTTATTAACGGACGCTCATGTCTGCTCCTGCTGTGATGATGCTTCGCTGATTCTAAAGAGTCTGAGTCCGAGTCCTCGGATGAACTTGAATGCTCGCGTCTACTTTTTCTTCTTCGTCCGCGATGGATACCAGAGTCGTAGTTTTCAGATGACCTTATATCTGAACGTTTATGTCTGCTTCTTTTATGATGCATGCCTGACTCTGAAGAGCCCGACTCTCCAGAGGAATACGAATGTTTGTGTCTGCTTCTTCTACGTCCACGAAGCATATCGCGTTCAGAGTTTCCAGATGAGCCCGAAGATTCAGACTCTTCAGATGAATAAGTATTATTGTGTCTGCTTTTTCTACCTCCACGATGATGTTTATGTCTTCTCCTTGCATGATGCTCCGAAGAGCCTAACTCTCCAGAGGGATACGGTAACTCGCTTTTACTTTTTCTATGTCCATGATCTGAGTTTTCGGATAACTTACTATGTGAATGCTTCTGCCTGCTCCTTTTATGATGCCTGCCTGACTCTGAAGTGTCGGGTGAGCTCGATTCAGAATGATTTTGCTGCGTCCTCCGCTTCTTCTTCTTCGAGTACTTCTCCTTTGACCTCTCATCGTCATCAGAAAGAAAATTTAACCCATCTTCATTATGAGCCTCTGATTCTTTTCTATCTTTCGATGATTTCTTCTTTCGCCTGCTCTTCTTATCGGACTTTTTCCTCACAATCTTGTTAGATGTGAAATTGGTCAATAACTCTGGAATGCTGCTGTCACCAAGGAAACCTAAATGGCGGATGGGAAAGACGAGTTGGCATACGCACACTCAAATAAATAGTAAGGGAATTGAGAAAAGACACATTGCAGATTAATACTCCATCATCTCAAAATGAGTGTCTTGACTTCCACCATTTTAAGATAAATTACAGAAAAGTTAGTGTTGTACATATTCTCTACTCTCTAGTAACCCCATTAACATGTGTTGTAACAATCTTAAAGGATACTCACTTATTGTAGGAATGCTATAGGTAATTCATACATAACTAACTTCCTAAAAAGGAAAGACGACACTCATTTTGTGAACAAGGGAGTAGTATTCTATACTTATAAGTTATAACCATTTGCAGATAGCCCCATATACTTCTTTTTTCTTTTCTTTTCTTTTTTCGCGACAACTAACTCTTGTACTTCTAATTTATCATTCCGACAATGTGAAATTGTTGGTTATGGTAAAGGGTAGAATGAGTATTTTAGAAGAAAAAAAATATGATAGATCGTGTTAAAAAAAAACACAATCTAATTACTGCATGAAAAATTGAAAGTATAGGAAGTTTAGTTGTCACAAAAAAAGTATAGCGAAGTTATCTGCAAAAAGAGCCATGCAACTCACCCTTAAAAAAAGTGGAAGATAAAAAGATGAAAATAATGTATGTGTTGGAGAAAGAACTTACCTCCATACTCGTCAAAAATGTCTTCAGCAACTATTTGTTGGTTGGGATCATCAGGCTTAAACCCTCCACGAGGAGGACTCATACCTGGTTTTTGCTTCAGCTCCCACTTTAAAGGCTACAAAGCAAAAGCCAAAAGAAAAAATAAGAAGAATGAAATGATACACTTCCAGATGTTATAGTCACATATGCTGCATGCTCCTATATTGTGTCACTGGTATAAGAATGTGTAATAAGAGAAAGAACCGACCTCACTAGGATCCGTGTGAGCCAGGATAGCAGTCAACGGATCGTCTCTCTTCAGTCGACTCTCTTCATTGGGCATTATAACATCCTTTAAAGGACACTCACGGTCACCACTCTGATGGCCAAAAGTTCCACATCTTACACATTTCACATTGCGTACTTCCACTCCAAATGGCTTTGCCCTGCCAGCAATGCCAGTCTCCAACCTGAAAACATCATCTGTAATGTCTGAATTATACAAGTAATAAACAAAGGGGGCGTTATGAATCTATTAGTGGTTAATTCTTAATTTACTTCTCTCTCTAACCATGTCTTAAGGGCTAGGATTTGATTTGATAAGAGATGTTACTATGGCTAATACAAGAATCAACGACATCAATTTCGGATCAACGCTAAAGTTAAATACGATTTACTAGGGCAGTGCAAAGAGTAAGAATTCATATGTTCAATCTAGCCTGAAAGATGTCAGATGTGCATAAGATGATAGAGCTGTTAAGCTAAAGGCCAAAGGATGTTTATTGAGAAGAATGTTGTTCTGTTCCTTTATCCTACACAACATGAGCATTCTGAGCATGGTGGATTAGAGAAACAGTTAGAAAGAGCACATATTCTTAATTCAAAAGGCAGCTGCAAGCCAATTACATTTATCGATATTGTACGAAATATATTATGAGATCTGAAAGTAAATACATTACGACATTCTGGACTACAATGAGTACTGAATAGGCACTTTGTCTGGAAATGAATGAAGATTACAGTTTGTAAACTAAATAAGTGTGCCACATTAGCATACCGTGGAGCATTTTTAAGGACTTCAAATTCTTCTTCGGTTGGTAAAGAACGCCCAAAAACATCTTTTGGCCTTGGTTTCTTCTTTACTTCGCTGTGTTCTGGTGGCCTACAAGACCAAAAGAATAATTATTCAACTCTACTTTCCGGAATAACATTGATAAGACATTTATGGCCAATTATATGAGCAGAAGAGCAATTTGTTGTACTTTGTTTTTCTTGTAAGGAACATGCAGTTCATAAAGAGAAAAAAAAAACTAAATGAAATCAAACTCATTATTACAATGCAGCAGAGGCAATATCTGCGTGGGGATTTTGAGATGAGTCATTCTGATCCTCCATTTTCCGCTCATCAGCAACCTCAGCTGCTTTTGCACTTTCAGGATTGTAACCAGGTGGCCGAATGTACATGAAGCTAACAGCTTTCATCATCTCCATCTACATAATTAAGATACGAGTCAACAGGCTACACAAATAACCTCGCTAGAAAATACATTAAATCTAGCTGTGACATTGACCCATATAGTCGTTGACATAACATTTCCATGACTCAATTGAGAATATGTCAGGAACTTTAAAAACTTGAGTACGAAAGAGGTTATTACAAACTCATCTCAACTTCATCCATCAAGATTCAAAGTGAGCATCATCTGATAATCAATGTTCTTACCTTTTATTTTCATATGAAACAAACATCTACCTAACTGAAAATATGAACATTCAGAGTCCAACTGAGTTCTGTTTGTAAAACAAGATAGATTATTTCATGGAGATGAATTTAAATTCACGGTTTCATTAGCATTCACAAAATTTTGGAAATAAAGAATCAAACTTCATGAATCAATTAACAAATAAATGAATAAAAAAACATTGATGTAGCCAAACACAACACCTTCTCCTTCTCTTTCTTGGATACGAGAGCAGTCTGGCGGAAAAATTCCTGCTCTTGAGCATACTGTAAACAGTAAACAGTAAACAGAAAAGGAATTAGGTTTTGTATATGCAAAATATAGCAAAGACAGAGAAGACGATGAAATTGGGAAAAAAGAGGGCTAGAATTAGGGTTTGACCTCGCGAGCAACTTCTTCGGCTCGGCGGTCGCGCTGATTGTGAGTCTGCTCGGCGATCCATTTGCGGCGCTGATTGGGGTAGGAGAGAGGGTGCCATGGCTTCTGATTGAGATAGGAATGGCTCCAAGCTGTTCCTGATTTGTTCTTGTAATCGACCTCTCCGTTACCTTTGTCGGAGAACCTCTTGCTCAGTATCATCCCTCCTCCTTCCTCTCCCTCCATTGCCGGGCAGATTGATCGGAGCCGGAGCTCAATTCCACTGTTGTGCTCTGAATTTGCCTTTCTTCTTCGCAAGTGCTCGGAGCCGGGGAGAGAGAGAGAGAGAGGCTTCAACGAACCTTTTTTGTTTATCTTTCAGCTTCGCATATGAAGCTGTTCACAGAACTGTTTCTACTTATTTATTTATTATTCATTTTTATACTGAAAATATATTTATTTATTTTTATCTCCTGTTGATAAAGAGGTGGGTATTTTTATCTCGACTCCCAATCTATTATACTTACGAAATGAGTCGTAATTTATGAATTATTATAGATTCAACTAGATATAGTATTAAGTCCGAATCGACAAAAGTTTCAACAACTACTGAACTCGTCCCTCACTGCGTGGAATCGTAATTTGGAGCAACCAACCTTCTGGCATGATCCCACCACTGTGAGGGACCATCATTGAGTCATTGGCCGCCAAGCATGGTCCCTCACTTCGAGGCACTAGTTATCATTGGTAATCAAGGGACATCGACTTAGCACGCCTAAGCACTAGTTGTCGTTAGTTACCAACAAGCTCATCCTGCTGTGGTTCGACATGGATGACATTGTACACGAGAATCAAACATCGCATTTGATATAGAAGATGATATCATCACCTGCTACAAGTATATATAAACGCCTCTTTTTTAGAATACGGGTTGATCATTCTTATATTTTTTTTATGTCTCTAGTGAATTGTAGTGCACATATACCGATTTTCACGACATATTCATCTTTCATATAATTATGCAACTTTAATATATTTCATAAACAAAGATTGTGAAAAAGATAACTCGAACAAAATAAGCAAATTTTGAGAAACTTTACATCATGTGAACCTCACATTTGATTTGAATTACCTAATCTAATCTACTTCTTTGGGAGATAATAATTTGGGAGATGTTGAAGATCCTTTCTGATAACTTGATCCATCTTTTTGAAGGAGAGGTTCAAAATCTGGAATAGCTGCTTGTTTTTCTCTATATGATGCCCAAGTCACCAAGTATAGCCCACTGATTATCAAAAATCCCCCAATTACACTGCCAATTTCACACAAAACAGAACATATCAACACCACAAAAATATCCAACCCTTGATATACAGTTGATGTAATGAACATAGATAATGAAAATGGAAGTGATAGGAGCAAAACCTTCCCAAATAAACAGGACTTCCAAGGAAAATTCTTGAAAGAAACGCAGACGCTGCGGGTTGAAGAGGATTGTAGAGCGCCACTATTGCCGGACCCAAGATCTTGTTCGACCATGTCAAAAGTCCATAGTTAAGAGCAGACGCAACTATACCCTGTAAAAAAAAAGCCAATGTAGCCGTAAAAATGCACAAAGATATGCGAACAAACATGAATGAGCACGAAAACTCGAACGTCTACACATTTTCACAGGCAATCTAAGGTTTGTGCAAAGCTAAAGTATAGGCATAAAATCAGTACTGAAGTTGAACTATTTCCCAGAGTCTAAAGAAGTTGTGACAAACAAAACTGAAAGTGTATCAGAAACTTACAGCATAGGTAACTGCAAAAACCTCGGACTGAGTCAAGTTCCAATCTGTTGACTCGTTTGTGGATAACAATGCTGTCATTACCATTAATAGAGCTCCAAAGAAATATGAATATGCTGTGACTGATAGGCTTGCAGGATACTTCATCAGAAGTGGAGCCTGAAAATTCACCATAAATATAGAATATTGAACATCCAATTAAAACAAGTATATATAGACTACTAAATATATATATATATATATGTATACCTGAATGGCTAGAAAAGCAGCCATGCACATACAATTCCCCAACAAGCACAAAACTCCAAGGTGCAGATGTTGAAACCCCAAGCCCACAAAAGTAGAGACAAACCATCCATCAGGCTCTGGTTGTCCCATTGCACTCACTTCACTTTCTGCTCTCACTTCTCTACTTCCCAGCAAAGCTGGCCCTTCAAACACAACCATCAATACCGCGCCAAATACGCATACCAGAGTGCCTCCAACCTTTGCCTGACCTTCAACTCTCACTATATTCACTCTCTCTGTACTGCAACATTGATGCACATTACATGGTCAATCTAATTAAGTATCCATGAAAGCGCATAGACAATACACAAAAGGAAAATAAGAATCTGTGAAATTAAACTGACCCCATGAGTAGTGCCAAGAGAAATGTGAAGACTGGAATGGAAGGCTGGATTGCAGCAGCATAAGTTGGATTGGTGTAGCCAAGACCCAGAAGAAACAAAAGCTGGTTCCCAAATATCCTATTTCAATTTTTGAAACAAACTAGTTGGTTAAAGATGTGCAAGTTTGGTAGCATTTGGATTATAATTCTTGGAATGAGAGTTATTCTCAAATCTCATTCACATTTTGATTCTTGATTCTTGTTCGTAAATGAAAATTCTAATACAAACGCTATCTAAATTAGTTTCAATGAAGTTAAAGTCTACACTTATACCCAGTTAATCCAAGGAAAAAGAATGTCAAGAGAAGGCGTCTTGTGATAGGTGGCCGAACCTTCCTACAAACCAACATAAGAGACGTTTGTGTTTGTGTTAGCCAATACAGCACAATTCAACATTTCAATATCTAACACAACACAAACACGACATATTATTACGAATTGTCAACTCAATAATCAAGCTCATCATTTATTGTAACAACAAATACTAATATTCCATATTACGATCCAGTTAAACCTACAGATTTAGAAGAATAATGTGTGTAACTAATGTGCATAGCAAATTATCCAAAATGTATATGATCTATATATAAACAAATACCTTTCACGGAAAAAAGCGATGGGAGCAAGGATGGAAAGAGCCAAGAGATCACGAAAGACACAAAAGACGAACTGGTTGATCCCAACGTTGAGGGCTATTTTGGTAATTACATGGTACAATCCGTTGAATACCTGCACCATCGTCATCGCAACGTGCGCCTTCCACGCCTCTCCGCCTCCGACCGCCGCCGCCATCTCTCTTCTCTGCCCTCCGCCGCCGCCCCTCAATCATTGAAAACAATATAAACCAAAAATCATTAGTTTTCTTTTTTTCTTTTTCTTGACAGTTTTGTTGGTTGGTCACTTGGTTGGGAGTGTGTATGGGATACAAAAATACAAGATACAAATCATGTCCATGTGTCTGTCCATTTTTTATGGGTTTTTCTTTATATATTTTCTTTTCAGGACGTCAAATCGAGTTAGTTGAGTCAATTATTTGATGTATAATAAATTATTCAATTTCATATTTTTAATGTAGCAGGCTTGTTTGATTTGATAAGATGCTTGAATTCTAGCCAAGATGTGCACGTCGTCCAAGTTTTGGATCCAACGTGGCTAGAGTTTTTCTTCGGTAAAGTAATTTTCCATTTAGTATTCTATATTATCCATCCAAGTAATTAAGCCCCACATACTTGAACAGACCAAACCAAAACCTATGTCGATCACATTAAGCTCCAACTTTCTCAGCTCATCATCTTCGTAAAATGAACTGAAATAAGCTTGCTCAACTTTACACAGGACTACTCTCAACTTGATAGAATTTGATGAAAAATATTTAAAATTACGAAAATTAGTTTAAGATGTCAAAGTCGATATAGTAATTTATCCTCCTCGTAAAATAACCAGATTAACCTTCTCTTCCTCGCATACCGAACTAAAATGAGCTCGCTTGGGGTCAGTTTGATCTGATCCTATCTATCTCACCACGGTTCCTAGCACGGGGACTCAATAAAAATCTAAACTTTTTTCAGTTGACCACCTAGAAGAGAAGAGACAAGGTGGTCGACGAGGTTATTAAAATCCCAGTTTTGATATTTTTATCATTAAAACAAGGAAAAGTAATCAAAGGTGTGGCACGTGGCGAGATGGCTTAGACGCGTTATCTACGCGTCCCTATCACCGCGTGGAATGGGCTTTTATTGAAACCGAAGCAAAACAGATATTTTGTTTGTGTCTATATATCTCTTCGTCTTCCTGCTTATCTCTCTCACCGGTGCTCCTCTTTCTCGCAATTCTTACTTGTAAGCTCTCTCGATTCTCAACCCTTTTATCTTCTCGTTTTTGCTTTCATTTTTCGGTTTTGATTGATCCAACTTCATATCTTTTCTGTTTATTGATTATAATTTTTAGTTCGTTAGTCATTTGAAAGGTTTTTGCTGCAATGAATGTGATTAGATCTAGTTCAAATTTGTGATTTTTAGCTTGGATCATTGATTTCATCTTGTTGTTAGGCATTGATTTGTTATTAGAATTTAGATCCAGTTATTGACTTTGATTTATGAACTAATTTGTGATTTTTACCAATCGAAATCTCAATGACTTTGTTTGTTTAATTGATTGTGAATTTGTGATCATGATCAAGATCATGTATAGGGATTGGGAGAGTTTGTATTGATCATGATCGAGATCATGTATAGATACTGTTGAATAATGATCTTGAGGTGTTACTTGTGAATAGCCCCTGGCTTGACTGTTATATTGCGCCATAATTTATCTCTAGAAATCATGAATATTGAATTTGTGGACTTCAAAACAAAACCACCTATACCAATTTTCTTTGCAGCTTTGCTTGGATTGCTTCTTGTTGATAAGTTAGTAAGCTGTAGCTGAGTTCGTCTACATTTTAATAGGGTTTTGTGGAGGTCTGTGAACTAAAGAGATTTTGACTGTTTGTGCTTAGAACTATTGTTTAGGAATGGGATTGGGATTGGGATTGGGAATGAGATTCTAAATCATCATGTTTGTAGTATGACTTTTTGGTCATGAGAATGGCTCTCACTCTCATTCCCGTTCTTGATTTTCATTCCCAAATGCTACCTTAATCCTTAGTGCGGATACCTGAGGCGCAATACAGATATAGATAGATACTGTTGATCTTAAGATGTCACTTGCGAATTGCGATAGTCATTGATATGCATGTTGATGTTGTATTGTGCCATAATTTTTCTATAGAAATAGTGAATATCGAATTTGTTTGACTTCAAAACAAAATCGCCTATACCAATTTTTCTTTGTGGCTTTGCTTGGATTGCCTCTTGTTGATAAGATACTAAGCTGTAATTGAGTTCGTCTTCGTTTTCATAGAGTTTTGTGGAGGTATGCTGATAGAATATGAGCTAAAGAGATTTTTGCTGTTTTCATAGAGTTACTTGATATAATCTTCATGTTCAAGTTTATTATATAGCTACCAAAATAAACTAGCTGATAATGATTTGTATGTTGTTTCAGTTTTCAGTTGACGAAACATGGGTGGTGGAAAGGACAAGCATGACGAATCTGACAAGGGGCTGTTTTCGAATATAGCTCACGTTGCATCTGGGTACGCTTCAGGAGGACATGCCCCACACGGGTCATATCCCCCCCAGCATGGCTACCCGCCCCAACAAGGCTACCCTCCTCAAGGCTACCCACCCCAACAAGGGGGGTACCCTCCGCAAGGTTACCCGCCCCAACAAGGCTATCCCCCACAAGGCTACCCGCCCCAACAAGGCTATCCCCCGCAAGGCTACCCACAACATGGTGGGTATCCACCCGCTGGATATCCCGGTTCATCTGCTCCACACTCATCAGGTATTGTTACTGAAACTTTTTACTCCATCTTCATTAGCTAGAGATGGACTTTTTCCTTATAGCCCATCATGTGATATTGTCATAACAAACTCAATGGTATTGAACTAGCTAATCTTAGTGGATACTCAGTTTGGGACGATGGTTTTATACATTGTAGCTTGTAGTAATGCGGGTAGTTAATCGAGTTTTTACATATTTCAGGCCATGGAGGCATGGGTGCAATGTTAGCTGGAGGTGCTGCCGCGGCAGCAGCAGCTGTAGGTGCCCATCACTTGGCTCAGGGTCACCACGGTTCGCATGGTTCACATGGTGTCCCCTTTGTCCATGGTGGCGGTTCCCACATGGGACAGATGGGACACATGGGTCATGGGAAGTTCAAGCATGGTAAGCACGGGAAGTTCAAGCACGGGAAATTTGGAAAGCACGGTGGTGGCAAGCATGGGTACAAGAAGTGGAAGTAAATAGGCCGGCGTTGTTGTTCGCATTGAATTTGGTTTAACTTTTAAAGTTTTTACATTATATAAGGGCCGCCCTTGCTTGCCGGCTGTTTGTGTGGCGTTGTTGATACTGACTCTATTACATATATATGTATGTGACGAACGGGTGTAGGGCTGTACTGAGTTTTACCACCTATTTGTTTTTCACAGAATATTATCTATTGGTTATTTTGGTTTCTTAAATTCTTTCTTCTCTATGTTTGCATTATCGTCCTTGTTTTTGAATGCTTATTATCATAGTTACTGCTAGAGATTGCAGTGAGTGGCATAAATTGCTAATGAGTAACTTGCCAGTTGCCATCAATTAGGAAACAAACCCAATTTGACCATCTTTCGGGTTGAATTTGGACAAATCCGCCTCAATATGCAACTACATGAAACTCAAAATCTAAAATTGTCGGCTCTAATATACATACACTCGCAAACTAGCAAATAGTGTCGACGAAAATAAATAACAATGAATCTGAAAATTGATCTAAAACTTGGAAGAGAGTACAATAAAAAGAGATGTTTGTTCGTGTCATTGGACTCACTCACTGCCCAGAGTTTCAATTTCTCATATAAATTTAGTTGGTGGGCTTTACTTTTTTTCTGGAGACAAGCCCAATAGGTTCCTGGATATTATAGGAATCTTGATTGGGCCCAAAACTTATGATCCATATTTATTTAATGCAGCTTTGATCCATACATAGTTAGATGAATGAACCAGGCCCAACAAAACATGAACCATCTTATTTGTAATCTCCAATATATAGGATTTCCATGTTGAGCTGACAAATAGACCGACAAGTCAAACTCATGCCAAAATACGCAAGTATGTTTATCGGGTCAATTTTTGTTAATTTATGTCGATGTTACATGGAATGTTCTCGAGTCCATTCGGGATCCACTTTCAAAACTTTATAAATGGACCTAACTCAGAGGATAACAAGTGAAGTAGGTAAGAAATAGTATCAATTGAGGTTTGGGGTAAGAAGATGTTACTTTAGTTCTATGTATTTATAGATTTGCAAAAGAGAAATAGTTGTAAAATTGTAAAATGAGGCACCTTTTACCACTAGAGACGTAATATTATAAGGTCAAAAAAGTAATATTTTGCAAGTTGTTGTCTCATTTGTCAACGCAACCTGATATTAAACTATGGATTGGAGCATCTTAGAAGCGTTTAAATTATGAATACAAAAAATGGTCCAAAAATGAAAACGGGGAATAATAAAAGAAAAAACATTTATATATTTTGTTAGTTTAGAAGTGAACAGTTGCTAGTAATTGTCACTAACCTAACTTTAAGCATGTGGCTGACTTGTTTATGAGTCACTTGCTCAACTGGCATGAAGCTCCTAGTCAAACTGGTTTGGAACTCACTAATTAATTATTTAATTAATGCAACAATTATCAAATAGGAAATCAGATTTATTATGTAAATCACTTAAATAGTCCAACTGTCCATTATCTGGCTTTTTATTTGTTTAAAAAACTGGTTTATCAACTAAACACTAATCAACCACAGAGAAGAACATACCAAGATGGTTCCTTTATGTAATTTATTTATAGAAAATAAAAATGTACTTAATTAATTATATCTTTTAGTCTCTCGTAATTAATGCTTCATGTCTGTGAGTGTACATTTTAATACGTACGTACAAATGTGTACCTCAAATTAAAGCTAAGCACGTGTCTCCTCCACTATTCAATTCTACTATTATTTTTTATAGTTTTAATTTGTTTAATAAAGTCAAAACATCTTAATTACTATTTTAGTTGTTTTGGTTTTGAGTCATCGTGTTAATGATAAGTTTACTTATTCATAATATACTATGTTTTTAGAGAATTAATACGCTACTTATGCCATGTCCTATCCATGAAGTCAAAACTTGTATATTTAGCTAAGAAAGAGATCAAATAATTTATTATATTAATGGGTTATAATATATATTGACTTCTTTAGTCAATTATTTAAAGAGGTGTCATTAGATATCACGTCTATTTGAGTCGGATCAAATCAGCGCATGGGAGTTTATTATATTTTTATTTATTTATATAGGTGTTGATATAGTTGTCTTGAAAATATTAATTGTTTGAAGTAGTAGGTGCGGAGTTGGAGGTTGAGGTCATGTAACAAATTATGATTGATTGTTGGTGATGTGAGATTCACTGCATGCCCCATTGTGGGTACCTCTCATGGTAACTAATCTTGAGGCCATAGAAAATTAACGAGAAGCGATGCGAGGGAAGCAGTTGTGAGGGTATGAATCCACGACCTTATTTATGAATTTGCGACATTGAAAACAAGTGCTCTAAATTTGTAGGTCAGTTTTGTGCACGACTTGGTTCTCATGACACGTCCCAAGTCCTTCTTCGTGATGTATTTCTAGTTCGGGATCTTCCTTGGTTTTCCTAGCATATGCAGCGACATATTGCTTGAATGCCACATATTGCTTCATCGTTTGTCGTCTTCACTTATGATTTTTATGAATAACATCAACGTGCAGTGCAAATTGATGAATACACAACTTTTTATTTAGCCTAAAATCAAATAGGAAGCCACTTTTTAATTGAGTTGTTAAGTTTGAATTATATATGTAGTTGCAAGCTGGTTGAGTTGACATAAAGATAGATGAATATTGGAATTATATATTAGTTGTATTAATTTGCAAAAGTAGATGAAGCTCCCCTAAAATCCCATGATCCCAATCACATATATAAATTACATCATTATCATACATAGTGAAAGGTTGTTTTTGGAGTGGTTTCCAGTTTCCACTCCTGTTTTCACATACTTAAATAATCCAACTTGCAAAACCGTTGTTGATTTTGAACGCCACGACTAAACCAAATAATTAATAATATAATATAATACTAT
>JAYMTF010000022.1:0-71128 GCA_036897485.1 Pelargonium nanum
ATTTCTGACGTGGCACCTCCTTAACGGAGCTTGTTGAGTTAACAAACAAGCACTTACTTATGCGCAAACTGGATATGAGAGATGAGTTTCGACATGACTCTATTTCTTCGTATTCGGCATGAATGTGAGAGTGTTAAGTAATACTATTGATTTAAATCTATTTGTCCATGTGCATGCCCGGACTCAAACTCAAGCTCATCTCTCTTATCTAACTGCACATCAAGAAAATGATAAAGAATCTCACATCTAAAGTATAAAATGAAAATGCTGTATATAATGATACAAGTGAACATCTATTAACAAAGTTGACTTTTTAGTAGTGGAAACTCAAATCGTTACTTGTAGTCCATTATTAAATTCAACATTAATTAACACAACATGACACGATCAATCTGTACAAACAATTTTGTTTGTAAATAAACGACACAATTGTATCAACTTATATGGTCATTTAGACATTCTTGCAAAATATAATTCACAAGGCAAATTAAAATATCAATTATTCAAACAATATTGAATAATAATCCCCATCTTATGCTCCAATATAAAAGAAAGAAAATATATCCTTTTATTATTTTAAAAAACAAAGTGCATGTACTGGACAAGACAAATTGCAAATTCTTACTTCTTAGGGTCAAAACAAAAAAAGTCGTCTCCCTAATTACAAAAAAATTAATAAATTAAAATACAGATAATATTAATAATATCTTGTCATTTTGTGACATTGTTAATTTAGTTTTAAAATAAAAGTAGAATCAAATAAGCCTCACGTGATGATGAGTGATCAACTTTGGTTTGGATTAGGATGTCACGTGCCTACCTAAGACAAAAACCATTTCCTTGAGACATTAGGCCACGTAACATTTGATGAGACTTTTCAAAATTTTAAGAGGAAAATTTAAAGTTTATTTATATAGAAAATAATGCATTTTATAGTGGTTTAAGCGCTTTGTATTCTTTTTTAGGTATCGGATTTGAGCCTCCCTGCTGACGGTATGGGATAAGTTATTTAGGTTAAAAAAGAGAGATACCCTTTGTTGTTTCCATGTTGACGGTATATGATGAGTTATTTGAGTAAAAAGAGAAAGTTGTCTTCAATTGTATAGCTCAACTGATAAAAAAAATAATGTATTTTTTATATTAAATTTGAGTTTGTTTAAAACGAATCATAATGATACAAATCACTTTTTTATAATTAAAAATGGATCATCAAAATTGAATAATGCATTTTTTTATATTAAATTTGAGTTTGGTTAAAACGAATCATAATTGATACAAATAACTTTTTTATAATTGAAAATGGATCATCTTTTATATTAAATTTGAGTTTGCTTAAAACGAATCATAATTGATACAAATCACTTTTTTATAATTAAAAATGGATCATCAAAATTGAATAATGCATTTTTTTATATTAAATTTAAGTTTGCTTAAAACGAATCATAATTGATACAAATCACTTTTTTATAATTGAAAACGAATCATGAAAATTAATTTTACTATCTTATTTGATAATATATCAACTACCATATAATATAAAACTCAATAAGATCCTACATATGCGGCAATCGGCATACATAAAAAATATAGTCCCTTGGTAATTTTGTAATACTATAGGGACTTGCATACAATATTACTATAAATACAAAAACTATATACTATAAACAAATAAAAAAAAATACTCAAAATAGCATGTGCAATGTGCTAAGATTGCTTACACGTCTCGCAATTGATGGTCCAACATCATCTTCTCACATGCTATGTTAATTTATTGCATTCTATAAGGTCTTTTTGGGGACCCTCCCAAAAAGAGTCTCTCCATTTAGCTTTTTTCATCATCCCCTTCTTAGGAAAGACAATTTGGTGGAGGAGGTTGAGGAAAAACTTTCAACTTACCCATTTTGTTAGGTGAATGTGAACCATTTCTGTTTAATTTGGGTCTAGTCGGGAAATACTGTAATGGGCAGCAGGAGGTTGAGGAAAAACTTGAGATCTTGTGAACCATTTCTGTTTAATTTGGGTCTAGTTGAGAAATACTGTAATGGGACCCATTTTTTAGGTGAATGTGAACCATTTTTGTTTAATTTGGGTCTAGTTGAGAAATATTGTAATGGGCAGTCTTGGGTCTAGTGTAATGGGGGCAGCCATTGTTCTTCAAAGTCTCGAACTCGAGAATGAGCAACCATTATTCTTCTAAGTTTTGAACTTGAGATCTCGTGAACCATTTCTGTTTAATTTGGGTCTAGTTGAGAAATACTGTAATGGGCAGCCATTGTTCTTCTAAGTCTCGAACTCGAGAATGGAAAACCATTGTTCTTCTATGTCTCGAACTCGAGACCTCTTGTCAAATTTTATGGTAGTTACTTTTTGGGGCATCGTACTCAAGACTTTAAGTAACTACACTTATAGCTGGTCATTGTCTTAGATGTTAATTCAGTTGATTTTTCAGCTTCATATCAATTTATTTTTGCAATAATGAGTTGTAAACTCTAATTTTAACATAATGTAGCCACATATTTTTATTTATTACAAATTCAGATGGGCTTTTTGGATAGAAAAATAAAAAACTAGAATCAATTGGGCTATGCAAGCCCAAAACAAATATGCATTAGCCCATGGAGACGACTTAGTGTGTAGAATGGGCTAAATTCCTAATGGCCCAAAGCATAACTTTAGACCCATATATTGATATTTACTAATAGCCCAAAGTACCATTTTAGATTCATAAATATATTTTCACTACTATTTTAGGACCATAAATTTATTTATTTTCCCACCTTTATTTCCTATCAAAATAACAAGTTTACCCTTTATTGTGAATATGTAATCTTCATTTTATCTGTATATATAGAAAAGAAATGAAAGAATCTTTTCCCATTGACATGAGGTAATAATACCTCACAGTCTCGTCTTAATGAATTTATAGATACTTCCATTAAAATTCATTTGTTAGACTCGATCAGTAAATTATGTCTGAGATTCTGACCACTCTACTGAAAATTATATACCTATTATTTTTAGACTAAGTCAAACCATTCAAGAGATTAAGAAATTCATCTACAGAACCTCATGAGTCCATAACTTTGAATGATCACATTACCATAAACTTGCCAATATTTCCTAAAAATGAAAAATATTTACATCATACAATTGACATCAAGTCAAAGCCAAAAAAGAACACCCTACAAAGTAAAAACAGAAGTAACAATTTCTTGTATATTACTAAATTAGGGTTTCTATTTTGCCTCCAAAATCTTATTATTCTTCAGCCAAAAACATAGCCACAAGACATAGCCAACAAGCACACAGCAGCTTGTTCTTCCTCACCCAGCTCCCTTCTCCTCCTGCACCTCTGTTTCTTCACTGTTGGCGCCGCCGGTGACGGTCTCTGAAGCATCAAATCCTTTCCTAAAGTCATCAAATTCATCTTCAGAGACTCACTGAACCCACCACCACCATCTGTAGCTGTGGTGGAGCCATTGACACCATCTTGATCATTGCTATCAATCTTGTTGGCTGTAGCAATTGTTTCTGTAACATTATCAGGTTGAGATTGAGGTTCCGATAGTGAAGACTTCTCTTTTTTCTTCTCTGGTCCTTTGTTTAGGCCTAGAGAGGCTCTTCTCTTCCTGTATCTGATCCCACAAGCATTGCATAGTGACTGGAAAGAAAAAATCATATACATGATCAGACTTGAAATAAGTGATTCACAGATCATGAAAATACAAAATCGAAAGGCTCATAACTTGATCCTCAAAGTGACTCGAGACTTTAAATCACAAACCCAGAAGCTTGTGCAAGTTGATCCTCAACTTACTCAAGAAATAAACATCACAAATTAACTCAGCTCACAACTCACAAGTTGATCCTCAAATAAACATCACAAACTCAGAAACTCATAAGTTGATCAAGTGACCCAAGATTCAAATCACTCAGTCTGATCCTCAAGTGATTTAAGACTCAAAATCACTGATCACAACCCCAGAAGCCGAGACAAGTTGATCATCAACTGATCTAGAACTCAAAATCACAAACCCACAGGTTGATACTCAAGCGATCAAGAACTCAAAATCACAAACCCAGAAACTTAGAAAAATAAAGCACAAAAGCTCAAAAGTGGATCAGTTGATCACAGACCTAGATGCTCACAAGTGGATCAGCTGATCAAAGACCCGGAAGTTCACAAAATGACCCAAGACTCAATATCACAAACCAGAAGCTGATACAAGTTGATCCTCCAGTGATCCAAGACTCAAAATCACAATAACAAAAGCAGGTCTTAGAGCCTTAAACAAACACATATAATAAAGGTAGTATTGATCCACACACAATAGAAGAATCAAAACATCAGAGAAATTTCAAACCCAGAAACTCACAAGTTGATCATCAACTTACTCAAGAGGATCAAAACCCCAAACCCAGATCAAAATCAAATAGCCAAAGCGGCTCATAAAATTACAATCCACATAAGATCACAAACCCAGATCAAGCTCTAGTGACCCATAAAATCAAAATCCAAAAAATGATCAATGAACTGAAACCAAATGGTGGCAGTGAAAAGTGAAATGATCAATACACTCACTCAAAACCCAAAACACCCACAAATCAAAGTAGATAGATTGATCAATTTTTTTTACCTTGGGACCAGCTGGCCCACCTCTCCAGAGAGGAGTTTTTGTGGTCTTGCAATCAACACAACACTTCTTGTTGCTCTCACTCACGTCCATATCCTGATCACATGACAAAGAAGACGATGATGACGACCCTTGATCCTGCAAAACAAACAACAAAAACAAGAATCAACACGAACCCACATGAAAAAACACAACCTTGTCACTGATCGCGATCATGATCACTCAATCACCCACCTTTTCCCTCATCAGATCCACCATACCCATCAAGAAACAGAGCACACGATGACGATGACACACAAAGAAAATCAAAACCGGTAGATTCTAATTTCTAAACTCAACCACAGTTACAGTATCTCCGAGATTGAACCAAAAACACAATCATTTCTCGAACAGAGGAAGCTGATAATGATGAGAGAGAGAGAGAGAAACAAAAAAACAGAGAGATCGGAACAGAGCGCGAAGCAGAGAGTGAAGCACAGATATGGCGAGACAGTGAAATTCAAATACAGAGAATGTACGGAGAGTGATGTTGGTGCGCTCGCTCGAGCATCAAATACTTGCGAACCGACGTGAAATTGGCAACGAATCGGTGTGACCGACTCGACTCGACTCGTTCCGACTCGGTGGACTCGGCGGTGGACAAGACAATTGCCCTAACCCTAAGGGCCTTTTTGGTATGCGAAATGACGGAAATGGCCCTGCGCGGTGGCTTCCACTGGCCAGGATTTTAGGACATGTAAGGTAAAAACACACAGGGAAAGGGTAGATGACACGTGTCGCACGTGGATAAATGTTGCGGTTTTTTTTTAATTTCGTTTTATATATTTTATTCGGATAATATGGTGGCGCCGATATTGGAAGTAGTAGGTCACGCTGTCCACTGGCAGTACTGTACACGCGCTGGCACAGGTGCATTATTTGGGCTCATTAATTTTTACCCCAATTTTTTTGCTAATATTTTGTCACAATTCATGCATAAATGATAAAACCTCAAAATATAATATTTATAAAATCATATAAACTCTTACTTGTTTATTTTTGCTATTCTTTGTTACTATTAATATTTGTCTTCAAATTCAATGATAATTTGAGTCTAAATATGTCTTTAATATGTGTATTTAACTAATTTTCTTGTAGTAGGTGTAGATATCATGTCTTGTTTATATTTTATTGACATGCCATTTTTTATATTTATAATTCAATCTACATTATTTTTTGAATTGTTTGTTGTTCACATGAGGCCTTTTTAATTTGAAACACCGATTATTAGTTCTAGTGTCGGATCATGTGGTGTAAAGTTTGAACTTAACTATTTAGTTTCGATAAGTTGTGTCCATCCGCTCATCAATAAGAGTGTTTGCATTAACTTGTTTAACAAAAAAGCTCAACACTCCTCACAAAGCAAACACAACTCATTAACCTGAATCCACCACCTACTTTGTATTTTTGCACAATTAGAATATGAAAAAACATAGACAATTAGTTAGAAGAAGGAGGTGAAAAACAGAGACAAAATGGAATAGAAAGAAAGAGCCATTTCTCATTTGAAAGGACAAAACAATAAAACCATGGAATTTTCTATTGTACCCTTCCAAATAATAAAGTATTATATTACAGTAACAGAGAAAAACCAGGAAAACAGATATTGGTCTCTCTGGTTATTAACTATGAGCTCAGTCTCCAATGGAAATTAAACAATATATATAATAAATATAATATAGTTAATGGGGTACTGTTGGCTTTTCACTTCCCCATGGCCATGCTTGCAGAGAAACACTATTCAAGATTGTCCATCAAAAGCTGAGCCTTTTGTAAAATCTATCTCTGGGGGTGGAAGCAAAGCATTATTGTGACATAATATAACTCATAATTTAATTTTTTAATCATACTTATTTTTCATTAATAATACCTTTAACTCTTTAAGTATGAGTGTGTCACATTAGAGATCAAAATTTTGCAGATCAAATTATATTTAGGTCGGGTTTATAAAGCTAATCCAACCCGAAAGGGCTTCGTGTTGTTTAGGGTTCGGTTTTTGAGCCTCGGATCGGGTTACATTTCACCTTTTAGCATAAAATGTACAAATTTGCACAATTCGACCGATCAAATCCAAAAACACAAAAGACAAACCCGACCGGATGCAATAAGATTCAAAACATGTTACAATATAAGATACAATCGCAGCCTAAAGCAACAGTTCAAATATATGAAACATGCATTTGTTTAGCAATTCAAGGTATCGAACCAAAGTGTAAAAACAAACAGAAACAATACACTATATTCAGATGATTCTATGACCTGTCTATTAACATTCACTATAATAAGTTTATCACGGGAAAAACTAGTTTTGGAACATAGTACCAAACATGAAATGAAAATAGGCAACAGACACTTGCAATGGAGGAAAATTTAATACCCGATAACTACCAACAGGGTTTGAGAGTGCCAAAATCACCCAACGAAAAATGGTAACCTAGTGACTCACTTTGCAATAACGACCGGGAAAAACTTGAGATCAAATGACTTCTCGACTATGTAGCAGAAGTAAAACCAAGCCCTTCATATATCTGATCCGTAGCATCAGTTTTTGCCCCTTCACACTAAACTGGCCAATTCGAATAAACGATTAAACCCAGCATCCAAACTTTACCTGACAATGGACCGACGACCTTACGCGACCTGTAACGTGACCGACTAGACACGCCTGACCTGACCCGACCTGACTTGACCTGACCGACCTGACCCCAACAATAGCTCCAACTAGGACATCGACGAACCAGCTATAACCTCCTGCATTGGGTATAATTATTAACTGATGAAGGCTATAAGTGTATGCTCATCAACAATTAGAAGGAAAACAAATAATATCTTGATACCTTCAGCCAAAGTTGAATCCACCAGAAGGAACTGTGGGAACCTCGCTCCCACTGAAATGGAAGCCAGTTTGGGCATTGTCGCCTGGTGGCATTGTCTCGTCATCCTCCTCCAGCCAATATGTCTCGAGAATTTTCACTGCCTTCTCGTAAATTTCAGTGTTATCATGACTCTGTAAGTTCTCAATTTTCTCTAACCCCTCGGCATCATCAATCATCTGGGCATAGAGATTAACGTCACCAGAGTTACCCAAATTCTTCTCTGCTTCTCCTACCTTCAAGATGTTCTCAAGCCCCTCCAAACAAACGGTGACAATCCTTGGATCGGGACAGATGAGAAGATCACACAATGGCTTGATGCATCCTTGACTTACTAGGAACCTGGTCAGCACCAAAGATGAATGAATATGTGCTCCTAAAACATTTATAAGACGCATTACAAAGAAAAACAAAATTTATGCATACTTTATTTGTTCATGAGTACCACCAGATGTAGCATTTGAGATAGCCCATGCAGCCTCTTTCTTAATATCAAACTCGGCATTTTGAAGGAGGAGAACAAGAGGGCCAATAATATTCGCCTCAATTACAGCCTATAAAATTCCAAAGACGAGATAGCTACATAAACAAAATAATCAAATCCAAAAAAAATACCAACTTGAGTAGATGGTTACCTGAATCTGCTCCTTGTTACCAGCAGTGATATTTGATATGGTCCAACAAGCTTCCTTCTTGATACTCTTCTTATGATTATTGGTCAACAGGTTTAGCAAGCAAGGCAGTGCTTGATGATTGATGATACACTATTCCCAAAAAAAAGAGTCATATTAAAGAATCTCAGTAACAATGGAACAATGATCACCACCATACTCTATTTGTTATCACAGCTATATATGCGATGTGATCACATGTGGTACGACTATTTTTTGCGCTTCACTTGAAAATACAATGGACAATGACATTGCATTATCTATGTTCATATTTCACAGCATATCAATGATACACCGAGACAGAGATGAATTTTTACACATTTCCAGCAACTCTGAAAGAAAGTGGACTACTCTACAACATATAGTATAAATAAGAAGACAAACATTATGATCTTAGGCATCCAATACCTGAGTCTGCATATCATCTCCAGTAACTATATTTCCAACTGTGCGGAGAGCAGGAACAAGCACTGAAGGAGATGGATGGCTGACAAAAGAAAAAGGAAAATAAAATCAGAATTGGGTGAATATGACATGAAAGAGAAAACCATATGATTCCTCCCAGCAAATATTGATATTTCAGCTAACAGGATCTTAAAGACTCACAGTAAAAGCTCAACGAGCCGAGGACAAACATTAGCTTCAATAACAGCTTGAATTTTGTCATTGGTACCATCAGAAAGATAAGACAGGGCCCAACAAGCATCTGTCAAGACTTCTTCATCATTGGAATGAATAAGACGTGCAAGGGCAGGAAGAGCAGGCCTAACCTGTACAACAAAATAAATCCAAAAATGAACCTTAATCATTATTTTTACACGTCATAATATGTAGCAGCAAGGAACCATTTGACTAATATTTAACAAAAGGTCGACACCGACAAGCAAAACTACCACAGTAGCAGATTAAAACAGATGGACATCAATTTAAAAAAATGAAAACCAACTAAATAGCTCTATCAAGTCAAAAAGCACCGGAAAAAATCTAACCTGATCAAAAGGAGGCTGTGGCTTGCCCCTGCAGAAGTTTGAAAGTGTCCAAGTAGCATTTCTCAACATAGAAAGCTTAGCATGTTCATTCAACTGTGACAACAAAGGAAGCAGAGCACCATTACCAAGGACAAGATCACGACATCTAGGAGAATCACCAGCAACATTTCCCAATGCCCAAACAGCCTGCATTTCAAATCAACAAAACAGAAGCATAAGAGTGGAGTCCAACTTCATTGCATACCACGATTTTTTTTTAATAATACAAATTCCATATTATATTTTAAAGTATAAAGAAAAGCAGAAGAAAAAAACTAAGAATAATGAACTTATTTAACCTCCAAACTTTACCTGCTCACGAACATCATCACTTGGCGAACCAAGAAGTTTTACGAAAATAGGAACTGCCCCATGATCAATAACAACCTTTGTGTTCTCTGATGTTCCAGAAGCAATGTTTGTGAGAGCCCAAGCTGCCTCAAACTGCAGAAAAAATTCAGATCATCAATAAACTTAATTTACATTTGCATCCTATAAATATATACGAATAAGATTTTAGCATACCTGAAGCTGTGGGAAGTCTTCCCTAACAAGAAACTCAACAAATCGAGGAACAACACCTGCTTGTATAACCTCTTCAATTGGAGGGCTTCGTTCTGATAAAATCAAACATACACTTACAAGGTCATAATCAGATAAAAATGAACTGTGTCTTATGATACATGCAATCACACATTCCTCACCTATTGAGAGCAACTTCCTGAACTGAGTAGTTGCTTCAAGCTGCAGGTTTCCATCATCGGACCAAACACCAGCAACCATGGCTGGTAGATGTTCCAACTGTAACCAAACAACATAACCACTGTAAGAACAATAGTTATTAACTCAACAAATTTCACCAGGAGAAACATAATGACATATCCAGAAACTATAGTGAATCTTCAACGTCAGAGAATGAAGTCTATCAAAAATAAATTCCATTGTTATTTTTTTATATGAACAAATAAACCACACCTCGCTTCCTTAAAAAAAAAAAAAAAAAAAAATTCCCAATTGATCTCAATATCCAAAGTTGAACTTGTGTAGAGAACCATAACTAGATTTCCCTCACATTCTTAATCCATTTCTCTTCCTACATGACCAAAACTAGATTTCCCTTACTTTTTTGAAGCAGAATTCCCTACCTTTAAACATCAAATAGTGAAATGAAATGGAAAATTACTCTACTTACAAGACCTAAATACCTCGTGATCACAAGGAATCAAGGTACGCACAGCCTCATATACAATCAAACGCAAAATAAACCTAAAGAACATTTATTCTAACAGATACAACAAACCAATACAATCAATCAAATTTATGACCTAGAATTTCAAAATTCAACCAATCCAGCACGATCACCATCGCGATTCTAAAAATCCAAAACCTCCACACCACAATTGGACATTAAATCAATCACGACGTAAGTGGAGTGACTCCAAAAGCACCAAAATCGAATTCTAAAACGGCCGAATAGGAACATGAAAAGACGAAATTCACCTTCTTCTCGACAGCGGCGGATTGAGCTGAAGCGTTGAGCTGCTGGGCCTGCAATCCCTCGCGTCGCTTCTTCAGCAAGCTCTCTTCTCGGCGGTCCTTACGTATCTCGACCATATTGTCCTCCCGGCGACGCCGGCCCTCATCGGCGTCCACCGCCACCTTGTAGCGGTTCCGGCGGACCTCAGTCCTCGCGCTGGGACGCAGAGACATAGTGAGCTAAAAATCGGAACTGAGAGAGAGAGAGAGACGTTGGTGCTGAGAAGTGAAATTGCTCCGAGGAGAGAGAGGTTTCGTGTTTCAGAGAAGGCCAGAGAAGAGAGAGAGAGAGGGTTTATATATAGCCTTGGTGGCAGTGGAGGCTTGGTTGAAATAAGACACCGATCAAAGGATATTTGCAGAAATGCCATTGAGTTTGAATTTTGAGTGAGGAAGAAAAATAAAATAAAATATCGACTTTGTTGGAGAATTACAAGTTTAAATAAAATAAACCACAATTTTTAAATTATTTAAGATTTGGTATATCCTATTTGTAACAAGTTAGAAATTGTTTTATAATGAAAAATGTTGGTTGAGTGTAGGCTAAAGACAATAAATTGTAATAACTCATTTTAAAGCATAAAAAGTAAGTAATTTTACTCATTTTGTCTTACAAAACAATTTCTATTTTCTGTTTTATTTTTTTACTTCCAGTGTAAAAGTTATTTAGTTGAAACATTTTGTATTTTTTATATTTCGGGTCTAAATTTAAAAGACCAAAAAAAATCATTCAAAAATTATGCTTTCAGAACCTTCTTGATCATATCAATTGGAATAATTTAAATTCACTATTAAAAAATAAAATAAAAACCTATTCAAAATATGGCACCTAAAAAGTCAATTTTACCCTCAATATCCAAAAATTACCAAACAATAGCAACATTCTCTACGAGCTCAAACACTATATGTCATCCTTGTCATCTTTAAAATATTTCTCAACAATCTCCACTCCCTTCTCATAAACTGAAGAATTGTTATGATCACACAGACTCTCCATTTTCTCGAACCCTCCGGCGTCACAAATAATCTGAGCATAGACATTAACATTTCCCGAACCGCGCAACAACTTCTCGGTTTCTCCAACCTTCAAGATTCTCTCAAGGTTGTTCAGACAGCTCATGACAAGTTCTGGGTCATTGTGACTAATGAGATCACACAATGGCTTGATACATCCTTGGCCTGCAAGTAACCTGCAATCACCATTAACCATTTTGTGAACAAATTTTATGCTAAAATAGCCCCATAACTATTGAAAACCGACCAAAGTGATCCGAGTTAACTTTCCTCAAATATTACTTTCAATCTTTAGAAGAAGAAAAACCAACAGAGGTTAATGCCATTAACCATTTTGGCATAAAATTAGTTCAAGGGACCTATTGGCCAGGTTTTGATCATGGATAATTTTGATTGCTGTGCACGTGATAAGAGAGTTAGTTTTGTCTGACAGAGCGAGTTTGAGAAAGTTAAGAGAACTCGTGCACACACAAAATGGGCATAATTCAGGTAATCATCTGCAATTTCGTCTATATACGACACATCTTTCTCCTAATGTACTTGTTCAAAACTAGTAATGAAAAAGAGAAATGAATGATCTTACTTGACTTGTTCATGAGAACCACAGAGTATGCAATTTGAGATTGTCACAGAACACAGTTTCTTGATTTTGTACTCAGCAGTTTGAAGAAGATGAACAATGGGAAGAATTACACCAGCATCAATCACAGTCTGCAAAGTTCAAAAAACACCCGAGGATGGATCAAAACAGCACGAACACTCGTAGCTAACTCGATTGATAAAACACGGGAAAGAGAAGCGAAACGAGTGACTCTATATAGGTTACCTGGATGAACTCACGGTTCCTTGTAATATTTGCAATGATGTAGCAAATGACCATCTTGATGAGCTTGTCGTCGCTATTGGTTAACAGGCGAAGGAAGCTAGGGAGGACTTGGAGATTGATGATATACTGATAAAACCCCGAAAAACAACAATGAGTTGATAAGGTGAGGGATTAAGAACACGTTTTCTTTTACGAGAAAATCAATGATATACTGATCAAAACCCGAAAAGCAACAAGGATTAAGAACACACTTTCTTTTACGATAAATCAATAATATACTGATCAAAACCCGAAAAACAACAAGGATTTAATAAGGCAGAGGATTAATAACACGATTTGTTTTACGTGGGAAGCAAGGCAACACTTGATGATTGATGATATACTGATCAAAACCCGAAAAACAACAAAAAATTGATGAGTAAAATGTTAATTAATTAATTAAGAGCATGTTTTCTTTTACGTGAGAAGCAAGGCAACACTTGAAGATTGATGATATACATCAAAACCCGAAAAACACAAGGATTTGATAAGGCAAAGGTTAAGAACCTGTTTTGTTTTCTGCTACCTATTTGTGAAACAACATTCAAGCATAAACAGGTTTTAGAGTATGAAATACAAATCAAATGCTTTAGATATTGGGAAATCTAACAACTGCAACCTTAGCATCTCCGAGACACTATTTTTTTTAGGTTACTCATGTGTAAATGCATGTGTAGAATTCTTGCATTTTCCTTGACACAAGTTCTTGACCACACGACATTAACTAGACATTGCATATTATCTACATTGCGCAGAAATAATAGCATATAGATGATTCATATAGATGGTTTGCGACAATTTATACATGAAGTGAGATCATTGTACCCGAATCTGCATTATATTTCCTCGAGCGATTATACTTTTAATTGTCTCGAGTGCTGGATGTAGGGCTGAAGAAGGATATCTGTCAATATGAAAGAAATGTGTTGAGAATCAGCGTAAAAGAGAAACACGATGTCTTCACTTGACCGGTAAAAGAATCTAAATACTCACTTTAAGAACTCAGCAAGACGAGGGCAAACACCACAATCTATAATGGCTTGAATGTTTCCATTTACAGCATTGGAAATGCAATATAGCGTCCAACATGCATTTGACATTATTTCTCCGTCGGCCATGTAAATGATGCGAGCTATAGCTGGGAGAGCAAGCTTAATCTGCGATAAGGCGCAAAAATGAAACCAGCAAGCGCCAAAAATTACATTAAAACCATTGTTTTTCTCAAGAGAATGACATAAATATATATTAACCAAAACCAGCTTTCTGCAGTGCTAATAAGGTAGCGTTTGAATTTAAAAAAAAATTTGGAATGAGAATGCGATTCTTGTGACGAAAAAATCACAATCCAAACATGAACATTGAGAATCTCATTCTCATTCCTCAACAAAAATTCTAATTGAAACGCTAACTAAATATATTCTTAAAAGTCACAAACGGGCCAAAGGCTATGAAAGGAGTTGAGATGGAAAAATAAAACTGCCACGTGCAATAAAACCAAGATTGAAGTTTTGTGAGAAAATGGGACAGCTGAATTAAATGTACATCGAAGAGAAACTAAATGTAAACTGAACAAGAATGTCTTATGGGGCAGAAACTGAATGCACATGATGAAAATATCAGTGCACATTGAACAAAAAGCCAGAAAAGAGTACACTAAGCAACAAACAAAAATGTGCAACATTGAGATAGAAAATTAAACCTGATCAAATGTAGGATGTGGCTCGCCTCTGCAGATGTTAGCAAGCACCCAAGTAGCATTTCTCAGAATAGAAACATCGGCACGTACATTCAAAAGGTTAGCCAGAGGAAGCAAAGCTCCATGACGAAGAATAAAATCACGAGTTGCAAGAGAATCGCCAGCAATATTTCCCAATGCCCAAACAGCCTGCATTGCATTATTCCCACCCAAAAAATACTTAAGCCATATGTATATCCACATATACATGCATTCATCTTAAATAATACTCAAAACCTTACCTGGTCGCGAACAAGATCATTTGGAGAACCAAGAAGTTGCACCAAAAATGGAACAGCCCCGTGATCAATAACAACCTTTGTGTTCTCTGATGTCCCGGAAGCAATGTTTGCAAGAACCCAAGCTGCTTCAAACTGTATAAATTCCGAGTTAATGATGAAACTGAAACATTACTTATATGGTGGTTTCGTATGTGAATGACATAGAATCTGATTCTACTGTACCTGAAGACGTGGGAAATTTCCCCAAACAAGAAACTCAACAAAGCGAGGAACAACTCCGGTTTGTACAACCTCCTTAATCACAGCTGCCTTGAGTGTAGAGCACCATTCTGGTGCAAAAAATTAATAGTAATTACAATATCAGTGAACTTTCAAGTATACATTACTAGATTATAGAGTAAAAAAACGACAGTAAACTTAGCATTTGTTGCACGTAGCTACATTGAACTTTAAAATTGAACAACTAACTAATTTGTGCATTTTACTGTATGAACTCGCCTTCGTCGCCTATTGAGAGCATTTCTCTGAATTCATTTGCTGCTTTGAGCTGCATATTACCATCATTAGACCAAACACCCGCAACCATGGCTGGTAGGTTTTCTAACTGCAATCATATAGATCATAAGATTCAGATTTTTCAGACATATAAAGAAGGAAACAAATCAAAATCCGGAATGTTTTATACATTAATTTCCTACGTTCTATTTATTCAAATGAAAGAGTGAAATATTTACCAATTTGCAACAAAATTTTAACATTGATTAATAGATTTTAACAAAGCCACTGAAATTGAAAACCATAAAGAGATCATCAAAATCAATGGAACATCTCAACTAGAGTTTGTTTGCTTGGCTTACAAGGTTTTGCAAATGTTGGTTTGTTTGTCAAGTGACAAGGCCTATTTGATCCAATAAAAAATAATAATAAACGCATTTGTGAGAGTTACAAAAACTCGCACAAACAAGGCCTTAGCAGATCAACTCAACTCCAAAAGATTTAGGGCAGCTCAGTGCATAAGACTCATATGGTATGAGGTGTGATTTCACTTGCGTGAACTCCTGATCTCGAGTTCACAGGTCAATTACCTTATTGTTACACAACATTCACCTCTAACTCCAAATTTGAAAATCAGATTAGTCGGTTTGATTGTTTCAATTGATGAGCCGGTCGGGTTCTAGAGCAATCTGAGTTCGTGCTCAAAATTGTGAAAACCCCATTAAATTCGGGTTTAATCCGGTAAAATATTATTATTTACTTTGTCTGATTTTTAAAAACATGGTCAAGAAACTAAATCTAACAATTCTCCACATGATCCCAAATCATAAATCAATAAAATCCATCTTATCAACCAAGTTTGGAACAAGAATTCAAGCAAATTAAAACCACCACCTACTCAACATCAAAATCATAAACAAGTACACTAAAAAAGCTTCAAACAATCCAATGAATCAACAATTCAAACAAGAACTAAAATGATCCAAAACCAACACAACCAACACCAAATCACAAGAACCAGAACACCCCTAAACCAAACCAAAATTCAAAATCAAACCCACAAACACAACAAGAACCAGAACCTCCCCAAAACACACCCAAATTTCAAAATTCAAAAAAAAGATCACAAAGGTCTCACCTTTTTGTACTTAACAGAAACAGCTTCGACCGAATCAAGAATCCGCTGCTGCTCCTCGCAGTTCTCGAGCGATCTCCTTCTTTGCAAGTTCACTTCCCGGCGATCCTTAGCAACCTGAACCATTTCCTCTTCCCGGCGACGCCGACCCTCCTCCGCGCCCACCGCCACCTTGTAGCGGCTCCGGCGAGCCTCACTCCTCGAGCTCGACGCATGTGACATTGTGAGCTAAGCACAAAAAACCAGAGGTGGTGGTGGTTGCTGAGAAGCAGAGACTAAACGGTACTGATAGTGAAGAGAGTGAAGAGGAGGGAAAATTGAGACGACGACGTTTGGATTGGGAGTGGTTTGCTTAAGAAGCAAGTGAGAGCAAATGTAAAATGTTTGTATATTTATATATCAAAGTGTAGAACCAATTTATGGAAATGGAATACATTTTATTTTTGGAAGGATAGGAGAGAGTGAAATTTAATTTATATTTTTCTTAAATTGATGTCGGGTTTATCGGGTCTGAGATGAATTATTGTTGGAATGAAATGAAATATTTATTTTGAGTACAGTCGGATTTTGACACTGAGATGTATGTGCAGTGCATTTGATTAAACTGAAATGTTTTTATGACAACAAATGAGATTCGATTTTCCTTTAATGAGAATTGAATTTTGGGTGTAAGATGAATTCACACAATATTTGATAATGTATGAGGCAATTGTGGAAATGAAATGTGATTATTTTTTCCTTAAAACGGGAGTCAAATATCGGGATTGAGATGAATGTACATGAATGTGAAAAATTATTTGTGAAATTTGTTTTCAATACCTTAAGAAAGGGAATATTCGGAAAAATTTAGCAAACATAGAATGAGAGAATTACCTAAATAAAAGTCTTCCGTCGTGCTCATATTGAGTCCACAACAAAGAGATATGAGATTCGTAATCTTATATTGTTTAACTGTTTTAATTTTGTTCGCATTTTAACATACTTAATTTCTCTATAGGGTCACCCAACACTTTAGCTTGGAAGATGGCATTAATAGATCGAGTCGTAAGACAATTTTTCTAGCATCAAACATGTCTTATACGAAAATCATTTTAACGTTAGAATTTTGCGTGTACGAAGAAATGTCGTTTTGGGCATCTTTTGGCTTTTTTAGGAAGACAAAGGAAAAATCTCTCGTGGATATTCGCTCTATTTTTGTCTAATAAAGTTCTTATTCAATATAAAAAAATGTTTTTCCAATGAGATAAACCAATTATATATGTGGAACTCAGAAACTAACTTTCTTACTTTGGCTATGAAAGATCAATTGGAAAATCATCAACATACATATATCATATAGTCATATAATGTTAAAGATAGACATGATGATTATGTTTGAGAATTTATTAAGAAACTAACGACATTAATAAATGATTTTAGAGAGAACCAACAATTCCTATATAATTAACTACTTGAAGTGAACACCATTGAGTGATTTTTACCCACAAAGCCTACTTGAAGTTGAAATCCAAGACTCCATGGAAAATATTAAAACCCTTCAAAGCTCAAAACCTTCTCCTAAACAGAAGCTAGAGTTCTAACAAGGCAATGCACGATCTAGGAGAGTAATGAAACATGAAATGTAGTCGAGACTTTACTTTTTCTTGCCTTTCTTCAACTGCTCAACCTTCTTCTTGTTGTTATTGTTATGGCTTCGCGTCGGAGCAAACTCTCCAAACTTGTGACCCACCTTTCCTTCTGTGATCTTAACACGAACAAATTGTTTTCCATTGTAAATTTGTACCGTTGAACCAACAAATTCGGGCAGAATGGTGGACCTACGGGACCATATTTTCACATTCTCTATACGTGCTTTGTCATCCTTGATTCTGAGCAAGCAATTGTCAACAAAGGGATTCTTCCATCTTGACCTCACGGTCGAGTCAAGGGACTCTTGAGTCGCCTGATTTGCATCTTTCTCCTGTGGAAGAACAGAAAAGTTACAACCTGTAGAAACACAATACTTTTCTCTCTTTTGCTGGGTATACCGTGAATTTCAACAAGGAAAAAGTATTGAGAATGCGACAAGATTGAGAAATACGCCCCAAAAAGCTAATAATAGCAAGGAAGGACGAGCCTTAACGGATGCTTATAACCGGTCTGACCAACCCAATAAGCAAATCAGCCTAAATGTCAAACTAGGGAGTGTTGTGGTGCTTGACAAAATGCATGTTATAAAACAAGCAAAACAGAAGTGACTTGACGAATATAGTAAGAGCGAGAAGTGACTTGACAAAATGCATGTTTTCGTGTTCAAGCACAAGAGTACGTTCCAGTATCGAGGAGGATCACATCTTGGAATTCATTATACTGATCGAAGTTTTCATATTTATCTTTTGCTGAATTAGCAGCACAGATGTTTTGATGTTTTAGGCAGCAGCAAGATTATGAAGCATATAGAACAAAAGGAAAGGAAGGTTTATGCCGAAGTTATATGTTTGAAAAGGGAAGAATACTTTACGGTCCACCTAGTAACTGATTAAAGGAAATCAAAGTACAAGAGGTGCGTGTGGATTGGGAGCCCATTTCCTGTTCCCATCCCACGAAGAAAGATTAAATACCAGATCAGCCCTACCAAAAAACACATAACCTATTCCATCCTGTTTAAGGAATCATATAGGATTAAGTAGTGAACCCCACCGTGATAATATTTGACATAGCGAACTATTACAGTATACCTAAGACATAAAATGCTCATCTAAAGAATCGACGACTCAAGTAAAGAAAATAACTGCAACAGAATATTTGAAACATGATAGTACAGCAATAACAATAACAATAGCCATTATTTAAAAAAGTCGTATATTAGAAAAAAATACATCGCATTCAACATCCAAATATAAAAAGTCAGATCGAAACAAAATATAAATACAGATGAGACTCAAGACCAACAAATTCGTCATGCCAAACCCAACTCAGTTATACTTGCAAAATGCACAACCAAAATGAAAACTGTAAATGGAAGGCAACATCCATGCATATATATACAGAGAGAGAGAGAGAGAGGCGTACTGAGACATTCTTAGAAGAAGAACCGTGAACAAGCCTGATAGATGCTCTTGAGGGAGATAATGAAGAAGGAACCAATGCACGGCGAAAGATAGGTGTAGAAGAACAGTGACAGTTCCGGTGGCAGAAATGCTGGCGCTGGGAAACACTACCAGATGCAGGGTTGATCGAAACACCTCCATGCTCAGCTAGATATGATGTGCTACCCTATTGGAAAAATAAAGATACGATCCACAATCAAGAGGGTCAATGAGATACAAAGTGCCAAATATGTACGGACCAACTACAAACTCAATGTTAAAACTCCATCTTTGCAATGATACAAGACCTAAAGACATTTGGAGCTGCATTCATAATTAAATTTTAATTCTCAATAAACACATGATCATCACTGGACAAACATATGAGTTCAGAAATGTGAAAACTAGAGATCAGAGAGAGAGAGAGAGAGAGAGCTTACAGATCTAGAATTGGTGAGTGTAGATGGTAAATGAGGTCTAACAGTTCTTCTCAGAGCTCCGATCAAAGTTCGAGTAGCCATTTTCTTGTTTCAATTTCTCTGTGGAACAACATGACGGTGAGATAGAAACTCATGAATACATCACAGTGTCTATAAACTAGAAAATCAAAGCGGTTGTTTGGTTAATGAGAAAATTTGCTAAAACAAAGAGAAATTTACGGTGGAGAGAAATGGAAACTTGAAACAAAATTTAAAGCATAAATATATGAATTCGTACCTTTTCCGGTCGAATGGAGCCACTGCGGGACAAGAATCGGCGGCGACGGACACGGCGGTTGCTAGGGTTTCGGCGGGTAACGAAGAAACTCTGTTGTTCATCTAATGTGAGTCGACACAGAAGAGTCACTCTCGTGGATAGGGATGTAATTTCTTGGAAGCCCATGGGCAATTTTGATATTATGAGTTGTGAGATACGGATCGTTCTCTGGCCCATATTATGTGGGTCTACTTATCATATGGGCCTAATAGACCTTGCAGTGAAAATAAGAAATTTATTCATTATATTAATCAAGATTTATAGGGTCAAAACACTACAGTGATTTATTCTTATAATTATGATATATAGAGATTTATTTATCCAAAATATAAAGTAAAGAGGTCTTCACTAAAAGTTTATGAGTAAGATTAAACAAAACTAATATCTCTTAATTCTATGGTCATACTTCACATCCATGTTCATTAGATGAGATGATGATACATGTCAAATTATGTTCTATTTAAGATTGTCACAATATTATTAAAGTAGAACCCACCTAAATGTGGATGAAGTTATGCCACCACCTGTGCGAACGCTCAATCGTGACTTTCAGGCCCACATCTAGCAACTCAAACACTACATTGTATTACTCATATATTATATGCACGAGATTTATCCAACAATTACAATTGAGGACTTACAAACAAACATCTCCCATATAAATATTCCACACACATGATGTCACTAAGCTTGTGAATTTTTACATACAAAGTGATGTCAAGTATTTCATGTTTTAATGATGTAAGATAAGGTTTGAATGAGTAACACTACACCAAGTATACAACTACCTTTCAATTTAAATGATATATTTTATCTTTAACGTCTTTGACTTAATTAAGTTATTAATAAAATAGTTGATTTATCATATCTTATATACGGACACACCAATTTATACAAATATTTAAGACATATACCATTGGTCACACCAATTTTTCCTGTCACTTTTCAGTTTGTAGCTCTCAAACAACTTCTACCATAGCCAATGTAGAAGATGAAGCATGTCCACTACTTGTTTGCTTCTATTTGAGATGGACAATCCATGAATATTGGGAATATGTGGTGTTGATGGATAGATGTTCCATCAAGACAAGCAACTTGTGCAATTGTCATACTCCAAACAAGACCATGTGCTGGCCTTCTCTAATGGTTTCATTTCCCTTTCCAAAAGTTATCAATTAGATATTTTATCCTCCATTGTTTGCTACATTTTAATATTCATTTTTTTATTTATTCATAAACCATTCAATTCAATGAGTGTCGATTAATTTAAATTGAAATTGAATATGACTACAAGAACAGAAAGCTCCCATGATGACAAGTGGTCACAGGCACATTTATTGTGTATATCACAATGTGCTATCTCCTAATTTCTACATCACCAAATTATGCAAAAAATGCAACTTCCAATGTGTTGAGCCATCTCCAGCTGATATCTTTTGCTTTCCAAATGTCATTACTTAAAACTATTTTATATGTCCATTATTTGAATGATTTGTTTAACCATTTCAATTCATTTAAATACCACGAAAGCAACAAACCCGCAAAATAATCTCGATTCAATTTCAAACTAAAATTTCATGCAATCCAATCCCGCAAAAACAAACTATGGTGTACATCTTTCAGTCCAAATTGTGAACTATATATATAATGTTTGAATATTCAATAATAGCACCACAAATAAAACAAAATCAAATTTCAAATTACCATTAACACTACATTCTTATTAATTAATAGTAACAATAACACAAAAGACTAAAATTACCTGACCTTGGGTGACAGACCAATCCCATCCCCCCAAATATACACTTAAATTTCCCTCTAATCACCTTCCTTAATCCACATTAGTTTCTCTAATAAACCCAGGGAAACAGTAATGTTAATTCCGAGAATTGTTACGCTTCGCAGCGTTACCTCTCGGTGTTGTGCAACTGCCACGTGCCCTTTTCTTGGCCGTTGGATCCTCAAATCCCATTTGATCTCCACCCACCATCTCCACAAACATCCTCTGCAAATCCTCCAAACTGTCGCCCTGAATTTTACATTTTTGCAATTATAAATCAAAATCAAAATCAATTTTATTTTTATAATTTACAATTTTAAAAATGAATAATAATAAATAAATAATACCTCGCTTTTCACATTGTTCATCATTGTGATCATCTCTTGCATGAAATCGCAAAAATCCTGCTTCCAAAACATTTCAAAATTCAAACAAAATTTGCAAAAGTACTTCAGAAATTCATAAATTACCCGCCAAAACTCACGCCGTTAACGTCAACATCTATATCATAAAAAATACAGTATCAGACAGTAGATGACAACCCGAACGCTAACGCTGTTTTGACGGCACAGCGCCACCGTTGGGCAACCTAACGACGCCGTTTCAATGTAGAAACGGTGAAAGAATGTTGTACGGACCTCATCTTCTTCCTCCAGCGGATCATAGAGTCCCGCATCATACATTGATCTCTTGCTCTGATCGGAGAGAACTGCAAAAAACGAATAGCATTGAACAATTGGCAAAGAAAATGTAAAGGAATGGAACATCGCATGGTCTGAAGCAAAGGGAACCTGAATAAGCCTCTTGGATTTGCTGAAACCGCCGCTTCGCATCCGCCGCCACCGCCGGATTCCGCGCATATCGATCCGGATGCCACTTCTTCATCCACACAAATCCAGAAAATAACCAAAATCAACACAAAAATTCACAGAAACTAATAGAGAAGATCAATCTGAATGCCACTTCATCATCCACACAAATTCACGTAAACTAACAGAGATGATCATGATCACTTCTCATACAGAGACATAGTAATCAAATTAGTTTTACGTATACCGATCAGAATGCCACTTCTTCAGCACACAGATTCACAAATACTATCAGAAAAGACCATGATCACTACTCCTATACAGAGTAATTGAATTAACTATATGATATCCATAGATGAAAATCAACACAAATTAACAGAGAAGATCAAATTCAGAAGAAGAAAAAATAACTAAAAATGAACACAAATTCACAGTTCAAAATCAACACATATTGACAGAAACTAACAGATAAAGGATCAGTTCTCATCCAGAAACAGAGTACTTTTTTGAAATAAACTTACCAAAGCGAGCTTGCGGTAGGCAGTGCGGACATCGGAGAATGAGGCGTCTCTGCGAATCCCGAGAATGGAGTAATAGCAAGATCCGTCGTGGGCGGATCCTCCTTCCCTATCCATCACGTCGCCTCCGTCGTTGATCAATCAATCACAAATTCCAAACACACAACGAACAAAACAAAAACAAGCGTCGCTGTGATCAAACCATACGGTGATGAGCACAAAACACAGAGTTCCAAACAGAACAGTTTTTAGAGAGAGAAAGAGAGGGAGGTTTTAGAGAGAGAAAAAATATCTGCTCCTCTCTCTGGTCTCCTCTGGGCTCAAAGTCGCAAGTTGAAGATATTATTGAGAAACGAAACTTCGAGAGATTCAGATTTTCTGGTTTCCTAGTAAAAAAATGAGAAGAAGAGAGAGACTCAGGCTGAGATATTTTAATAATCGTTTAGGATTTGACATCGATTTTCATGAAATTTACTGAGATTGCCATTGTGGGACCCACTATCGTCAGATTCCTTCGCTTTGTAAAAGAAAAGACGCTCGATGGGACACGTGGCCTCTGTTGGTTCGACTCGAAAGTATCTATAAATAGAAATGTTTTTTTCTCATGATAACATAAATATTTTCCAAATAGAGAAATAAAATATGATTCTTTTTCTTTTTTTGAAAGTTTTTAGTCTATAGTTCATTGTTATGACATGGGTGACATGTGTATTTTTTTCATGTATTTTCTGAATTATACAAAAAAAAAAAAAAAAAAAATTGGATGCCAAGTATGTTTTATATATTTATATACTATTATCACTATATTTATAATAGTGTTAAATGTTATTTTACAAAAAATATGTGCTACATTTAGTGTGAATTTTTTTTGGTGGAAACAATAAAACTACATCAAGAGAGCCTCAACCAGCAAGCTAGACAAACAATAAATGAGGTTGTGTCACACCACCATACCGCGATTTTCATGATTTTTTTATGCGGACTATTCGATGTAAAAAATAATATTCAAATTTTTAAAGACGTTAAGAGTGTGTTGTAACATATTGTGCTTAAAATTTTAAACATCTTTCTAATATATTTATTTTCCTAGCAATTTATTATCATTAGAATAATTCCACATCATGTAACAATAATAAACATTGCAATTATTGAACAAGAAGAAGTAGGAAGAAAAATTTGCATGTATTTCACATTATGTATTTGAAAAGGCAATCACCACACTGTAGATTGTACATCTTGACACTTATCTACAAGAACCCTTTGCTACATTTGGTACACAAGGGAAAAAACCAGAAGGATTGCAGTAAAAAAAAATTGAAACTAAGCTTCAAAGAATCATAGATTTTGGATATAAACTTATCTCCAAAATCAAGAAATCTTGAGCTTAAACAACAAAAGATTTAAACAATTATAAACGAAAAAAAAACATAAGGTTGTAATTTGAAACTAAAGTACTTGCCAATTTGAAGATTGAATCGGCTTGATAGGTTGATGAACCGGTTTGATATCAAAACTTAGTCAAAACTTGTCAAACGACTTGATTGGTCGATCAACAAACTGACCCAAACCATTGGTTCGACTGAACAGTTTCGTGTGAAACTGGCCTTTTTTTGGCGGCCTTGAATGATACTCTCCACTTGATGACGGCTCGGATCTTGCACCAATTTTTGCTTCTTCCTCTCCTAGAAATATGTACACCCAAATTGGGGATAGGAGTGAGAAAATTGGTTCCTTGTTCATTGCCTTGTCCCCATGAAATTACATTAGGGGACCAAGTTTGAGCTTGGCAAATCATGTCCTCAGTGCCCAAGTGAGCACTTGGAGACCAACCAGAGCCGGTTCCGGAAGAAAAATCCACCATCCGGAAACTGTTCCTCTGCATAGGAGAAAACATGTGTGTTGAAGTTGAATGGAAGTTTTGGGTCATTGGAAGATCCATTTGAGTATGTGATGTTGAAGCTTCTCCATCGTTGAATCCCACATGTGCTGCTTCTGTGTCAAACGAACGTTTAGAGTCGAATTCAGAATATGTACTCGGTAATTGTAAAATTGAAATAGTACGAATAACATTCTAATATAAGATTTTGTACCTTGTTGTACAATTGGCAAATCAAGATGCTGAAGACTTAAATCTTGACCAGCAAATGGCTCATCTTGCATAGTAGCCAAGGGCCTTCCAAGACCACCAATAGATGCCTTATCGATGGGGACAAATTCACCCACATTTTTATATGCAAGTCTCTTCAAATCTTGGACCAAACGCTGCAAAATTGAAAACAGTCTCAATCACTTCAAGATCCGCACAATTTTAAAACTAACAATTTGAACTTAAACCTAAAATAAGCCCAACTTAAATTTTGAATTGTTACTGCTAACACAACCCAATAGCATAATATATATAGATTAACTTACATTATGAGAGAAGTTGAGTGCATCAAGAGACATGTAGTTTTGGCCATCAAATGTGACACCAACAACATTGAAGATTGAGTTCAACAAAATTCCAGCTCCTTCTCCATAGAACACATAAAACTTGTCATCATCCACAACACAAGCCTTGGCATGTTCTATGATTATGTCCCATGTTCTGTTTGAGATCCCTCCACCAAGTATCTACAATTGCATATAACAAATTTAGGACAAATAGCAATTTTTTTTTTTTTTAATATTTAGACCAAGACAGGACAAAATAATTATTCTTGTCTTGAACCAAACCTAGTTATAAAAATCTAAAAAAAAAAATAGATCGATTGAATCTCAATCAAAACTTAAATTGAACTAAAACAATCCAATATGAAAAGTATTAGGGTTCATAAAATAGAAGTTGATTCTCTTACCTCGCGTAATTTTGTTGAATCAATGTGATACAACTGCAGAAAATCTATCAATCTCTCAATTCCTTTCCTCGTCAATCGCTTGTGGAATGCCCCGTCTTTTGCTATCCTTTCCAAGCGCCACACCTCGTCACGCAAGTGAGGAGGATGGTGTTTCTTGTACACTATAGTAACAAAAACCGACAAAATCATAAGTTAAGCGACATCTTCAAATAAGATAGAGTATAGAGTACATACTAATGCATAAAAAAACGCTATCACAAGTGAAGGTACAAAAACTTACACTCCCCGCGGTGATCTTTCACCACGAAAGCCTCGCTCGCAGCCTCTCGGACTCTCACTTCTCCCCCAACCTTTTGCAAAACCCTAGCTCCAAGCTTGAACCTCCTACTCCTTGTCCAACTAGAGTTGTCAGTGAAGCACACCTCACTGACATACCCAACACCATTCTTCAATGTCACATTGAGCTCTCCCGTCACCAGCGGCCTCTTCCCTTCCCGTTCGCGCAAAATGGCATCGCGAAACTCCTCCTCCGACCAGTTTTCTTGATCATCCGAAGCGAAATCACTGTGGAGCACAACAATCTCAACCTTGGCACAAGACAAGGGACCAGTTGATACTATGCTGTTGGAGCTAGCATCAAACAACACAACCTTAATAGGTGTGTTGTTGTCCTCAGTTTCTAACCGGCTGCTGGTGAAAATTGTTGAAGGGATTTTACTCTCGAATCGCAACTCCAATCCTCCTCGTTGCGATGATTCGATCCTTTTATTCGAAGGTCTGCAACAACAAAAAAAGTCTATATCAGAAAACAAATTGACAATCATAGGACATGACATGAAGTCAAGACTCAAGAACTGTTTTAGTACTTTTTTCTTAAGGTAACATCGAGCTTGATGTGACACGAAAACGGTAATGATTCTTGTATTAGTACTTTTCAAGGTGAAATCGAACTTGATTAGACACGAAAACGATACTAATAACGTTGAAACTGTCGAAAAGAAATCTATATCAGAAGAAATTTAGCAGAAAACAAAGCAATACTACAAGATGATCATTTTTCGAGTGAAAACTAAACTTGATTTGATACGAACACGATGCCAATAACTTGAAATCTTCAGAATCGAGAAACCCTTTCGAGATCGAAACGTAGGAAACAAGAAACTGATATCGAACTGACCTTGATTGCTGAAAGGTGTGAACTACACATTCTATCTCCTCTCGCACCTATCGAAATTAGACAAAACAGAAACCAACAAAAACACTCAAAACTCTACAACAAGCCAAATCAAGAACCCAAAAACAAGAAAACAACATAAACATAAACAAAAACACACCACTTTTCGCAGAAAAGGCTCCATCTTGGTCACTATTTCACTAAGTGAAGTCCCTCTCATCGCTTCCCTAAAAGCACTGCACATTGTAAAAAAAAAAACACAAAAACACAATCAATAACCTTAAACAAGACAAAATTCAAGAAAAACCAAACACAAGTTCCATATTCTGGTGCTCACTTTGAGGAACCAAGCCTTCTTCTAGCTCCATCGTCGCTTCCTTCGTCGCGAAAACTCCTCTTCGGCGCCATTTCCAAGCTTCAATTTTCTCAGTTATATCAACAGCAAACACAAAACACCAAATCAAGATCTTGGTCTTGATCACAATGGTGTCACCAAACAAATCCAAACAAACACAGTATATAAAGGGGACACGAAGGATCGAGGAAGGCACAAGAAGAAAGCGATTTACTGATACAAACTACGCGGAAACATCAAGAAGTCAACAGGAGATTCGAAAAAATATAGATATAGATACTAACAAAGAACTGAAAAACAGAAGATCATATCTATATATGTATAAATAATTGGACAGTCCAAGATACATATATCAGAGAGCTTAGAGATCATCACAAGATCATAGCATATAATATTCATATACAATATCAGACAAAAGAATTCAAGAAAATGAAGTAACGAAGCGCGTAGTTTTTTTCTTGAAAAGTACACACATGAAAGGTAAAAATTGTGTGGAGATTGAGACTATGTGATGTGAGAGGTAACGCGTCGGGAAGACGATGAACTGAAGAGAAGAATAAGAGTTGCCCAGAAGTTTACAGAGTTAACAATTTTTCAATTCGAACGCGTTCGGGTTTTGTATATAGTATATGGACTCGCATGAGCTTAAAAATGGACAAAAATTACAGTTGACTTGTGACGAGTCTTGGAACGATTCAAGATGATAAGTTGAGTTCAAAGAATAGTAGCTGTATTGTACAGACATATATTATAAGTATATGTTTAGTAAATGTAGAATGTAGATTAATGTAGGACATAGATTTTGTGAAATGAATATGAGGTTGGGATGGGTCGTTGACTTGGCTTTAAACGTGATTGGCAAATGGGCCAATGGGTTAGGGTCGAACCGGCCTAGAAAATGCAAGTGTGAGTTTCAAACCGGTGGTTCGAGATTCGGGTTTGGGTTGAAAATGCTCAACTCAAAAGGAGATTCGGGTTTGGTTGTGGATCATGAGTCGGGTCAGATTTCAGGTTTTATGTGTATAATGTACAAAGACGTGTGGTTTTTCTCTATCTAATATGCTATTCTTATATATAAGTTTACTTAAATTTTGAATAGTTGTTAAATAAATTGAATCATAAGACATAAACACGATATATTTATGAGTGAGTTGACATAACCAATGGATCATCTATCCGCTAATAGTAGAAACAATATTTTTGCTAATAGCGCATAAAATACAAGATTGAATGTTAGGTTTGGTGGAATCCATGTTCCTATTACTACACTGTGTCATTTTCATTGTCCCTTGTTGTTTGTTGTTGTAGGTCACAGTCACTGTTTTTTTTTCCAGGAAAAAAAAAGTGATACAAAGAAGTTATCAAGAACTATCCTCTTGAAAGAAACACTCAAGAACACCTACTCTGTTGGCCAATTTTTCTCCTTGGAAAACTCTTAGAACCTCCATTTATTTCTAAGTATTTGATTATTAAATTCCCAAGTTAAAATAACACACTTCACACTCGACTACTTGTCAACTCACTTTTTTCTTATCAAATATAAAATTGTAATTTAGTTACTGATTATCAAATATAAGTTTTTAATGGAATCAATTATCTATTTACAATGTTAATAGAACCATTGTACATTAGCTTGAACAAAGCATAAGGTTACAAACGTAAAATTTAGTTTTAATTATTGTTATAATGACAAATTTAGGGTTTGTTGCAAATTTATATTTAGTTTAATCAATAACAACTACTATGGAACTTTCTTAAAGCAATGTTGTGTGAAGGAGAGTAGGCATTATCCTAGAAGACCCAGTTCTTTAATGAAGTCTTCACTCAAATTTTAAAACAAAATTAAATTAAATTGATGGTGGGAGATATATATAATTAAAAGATTTCAATTAAAAGTCACTTAAATTCTTGTTTGACTCAAATGAGAAAGTCTTCGAATGGAATGCTTTCCTAAAACCTTACCTAACAAAACAAATAATGCACACATTTTCTCAACTATATATTTCATTATTACTTATATCCTATATTTGGTCAAGAGTATGTAATTTATATGACAGTGAGACGATATAAGTACTTTTTAAAAAAGATTTTGCTCGTACTTATCTCTCAATAACCTGTTTGTTTCTAAACAATGAAACTTATCATCGAAAGTCATCGCTTATGAAATATGATCAGTTAAACGAAACATTTTAATTTTCACAACTACTCAATTTTTGAAACATTATACCAACATGGTCTTCACAACCAATAATTGAATCTCTTGAGGCCCAATCCACTTGGGCCTTTTCTATTTATTGTAAAACAATAGTTGTGTATGTTTTTCAGAAAATGTGAAATATCTCCAACAATGCATGGATGGTTATGTAGAGGACTTTTAGCTAGAAAAACAGGCCACTAATGATGTTACCATGTCCCACAATTTGTCTTCCTATTTTTGTATGGTTTTTAATGTATTTTATAAAAGGCCTTTTAAAAAGGTTTATAATTTGTTCATATGGGCCATAACATGGAGTCATGTGACATTGACAACATGTCAATTGTGTAAGCAAAGGAATAGTGTTCCTTTTTAAACCTTAGAGGTGATCTTTTTGGTATTCTTCTCTCATAACCCACAAAATGATTTTGTACATTGGAAAGAGAAATATTACTCTTTTTGAGTTTTTAACTTATTTCATTGTCACTTATGAATAAAGTTGAGTAAAAAGTGCATGTGATGTTTGTGGTAGCCTTTTCATTTTATCATTGAATTGAAGTAAAGGGAGAGAGCAAATAGTGATGAATTTAATCATAATTTTTAAAACAAATTCTATGATTTGGAATTTAAACTTGTAATTTTTATTTAACTCTGTAGTTTTGTTACTAAAGTTAACTATTTTCATAATAATTTTCCAAATGCAATAGAAACATACCACAATAAATTGATGTCCCACATCTAGTAAATTCTTTTATTTATTATGTGAGTTGAATTATTGAAACTTGGGAGCTCTATGCAGGACCCAAGGTCATAGGTTTGGGACATGTGTCCTACAAGTGGAGGGATCAAAAATTTACAAAAATAAATAAATAAATAATACCATAAAATCTATAGACATTAAACCTTTTTTTATAAAAGAAAATTAATGGGTGGTAAATTAAATTGAATACAATGAAACTGAACTTTCATATCAAAGATAACAGTGTGTATAGGCTGAGAAGTCACATCTTTATTAGGCCTTATAATAACAATAATTATTATTAGTACAGTAGTTATTTATAGGGCTGTCTCTATGAGACATAGGTTGACATTTTTAGGTGTTAAGTTGCTTTCAATGTAGACAAAAAATTGTGCCAATTTACTATTATATTACTAGTACATGTTTTGTTGGTCTCTTCCACATTTATACCATTCTTTCAATTAGTTGTGATAATTTCAATATTAGGTCGAATTTATAAATATTAATAAAAACTTCGGATTTATAAATATTAATAAAAACTTGATTCGAAATGAGTTTGTATTAGATTAATGAAATAAAATTTTAGAGTGAAATATACCGATTTGTGGCATTTATCTAAACTCAATTAGATATGATTTTTTTATAAGCAAAATATGATTCTTTTAAAGAATAATATGATTGGATGAAATTATAGTCAAAATTATTTTTACGAGTTTAACCGATTTGAATTTAGATCGACTCTTTTATATTTAAGTAGACACCTACTAAAATTTAAACACATGTCATCATTCATTTTTTACTAAAATAAAACTTGATAATGAAATTAATACGACAATTATTTTTAAAACATTAACTGAAATCTGTAGCTCACGAGTTAGATAGAGCTTCTTATTCTATGTCTAACCGATGCAATTGGGTATCACGGGAATGTCCGCCGGTTGCAACCCAAGTTATGAGCATGTTCTTGAATTAATATAATGATCTTTTTGTCTAAAAGAAAAAACATTAATTGAAATCATTAGCACAGCCTTATCCAAAGCCACGCCACACTACTCTACAGCGCAGTCCACCGTAACAAACACGCACCCCATGAATCTACTCCAATCCGCCAAACTAACGGCCATATGTCACCTATCGTCTGGATTCGTTGACCTTTGACCACTGCATACCAAAAAATGGTCCCCATTATTTACACAGTTGTATTTCCTCTCAGGCTCACTCAGTTAGCCCCCGGCGCATGTTAGCCTGAACACGCCGCGGCAGCACAGTAGTACACAGATAGAGCTCTGGGAGCAGAGCAGAGCCAATCCGGAGAGGAGAGAGTACGGAACGGTTATGCCGAAATTGGAAAAGATCCAGTGGGCCAGCGAGCATTGTAACATTTTCCAATTGATTTTATTAGGGTTATTTATTTATTTATTTATTTATTTGATTCATTTTCTTCAGAATTCTTCTACATATATATAGCATTGTAGCATAGCAGAAACAGAGAGACGAAGAAGCGGAGACGGACAGAGATAGACAGAGAGACGAAGAACTGAAGAAGAAGCAGAAGCAGAAGCTCTCTGAGGTAAAATTCGTCTGTTGTCGCTGTTGTTCGGTTGTTTTTGTTTTTCTGTACTCTTTGGTTGCCGAGAAAATTGTTTATTGTCGATTCTCCTGATTTTGGATTGAAATCGCAACGCATTTCGTTAATTAAGCAGAAGCTCACTGAGGTAAAATTCATCTATTGGCTCTGTTGATTGTTTGATTTTTTTTCTTGTTGTGGATTACTGTTTGGTTGCTGAGAAAGCTGTTCAGTCTCATTCTACTAATTTTGAATTGAAATCTCAGCGCATTTCGGTAAAATGCTAGTATCTGGTTTTCTGAGTGAGTATTTATTGAAAAAATTCATGTGTGGTGTATTTTAGGATTTGAATTCTTCGTTGCTGTTGTTGTTCGGTTGATTTTTGTCTATGAAGTCACTGTTTGGTTGCGGAGAAAATTGTTTATTCTTGATTCTACTAAATTTGGATTGAAATCTTAAGGTAAAATAAGCAGAAGTTCACTGAGGTATAATTCATCTATTGGCGCTGTTGATCGGTTGATTTTTTTTTCTTTCTTTCTCTGATTACTGTTTAGTACTTTAGTTGCCGAGAAAGTTGTTTAGTTTCATTTTGTGTTTCTAGATGCTGGTAATGTTTTCAGTTTTTGTCTTTTTGTGGCCATCAAAGCTTCAAATAAGCTTGAGATGTCTGTAAAGTCTATTTGCTGCTGTTGCTACTTTTTCGGTTTTTCCTATGCAGTCACTGTTTGGTTGCAGAAAAAATTGCTTGTTCTTGGTTCTCTTATTTCAGATTGAAATCTCCAACACATTTCGGTCACATACTTGTATTTTTTAGCTGAGCGAGTTATCTTAATTCAAAACATAAATCAATCATGTGTTTTAGGATTTGAATTTTTTTCCTGTATTTTTTTTTGCTTATTCTATGCTACCAAAGGCTGGTGACATTTTGAGTTTGTGCTGCTGCTACTTCATCTTTTCTATGCAGCCGCACTTGAGGAAATTGTTTTTTCTTTATTTTCCTTTTCTTTTTGAAGTCACTGTCAGTCAAATACTTCTTGTCTTGTATTACAGAATTTGAAATTTGGATTCCTAAATTTTCTTGCATGCTCTCTTTTGCCAAAAGCTGGTTACGTTCTGAGTTTTGTGCTTTTGTGACAATGAAAGCTTCAAGTAAGCTTAAGTTGTCTGTAAATGAACATTTATTATAGTGCCGAGGAAATTGTATTTATTTGATGCTCCAATTTCAAATTTGGAATCTCAATATTTCAGCCAAATACTTGATAGCTGGTTGTGTGTTTTTCGTTCCAGGTTCTGCATGATGTAGATTGTTTTAATATTTGAAAATTTCATTTCTGTATTTCTTATCTTCTCTCTGTTACCTAAGGGTCATTATTGTAAAACTCTGTTTATGAATGCTTAAAGTAAGCTGAAGATGTATTGTTAATGGACCATTTGCTTGATGTAGTGTTTTGTTGTTTGTATCATCATTTGACCTGAAATGTTTTAAATCAGTTCATTTTCGTTTGCTCATGGTGTACTATATACATCATTAGGGTAAAAAAATTTACGGTCTTAGTGTTTAAAAGTGAAATAATATGAATATATCCACTAATGAGGTGCTATGTTTCTGCAAAGTTCTGTTGTAAACTGAAATATGAGATGTTACCCCTGTTTGTATTCCAGTAAAATGGAGAAAGGGCAATGCAGTTTGAATCCAATATTTATTTTGATTTGTAAAAACAGGGGAATAGCCAGAATAGTTAATGTTAATAATTACTACATTTATTTGTTTGTAGTGCTTCGCTCATAGCTCATATTCAACCAGTCTACCCTTCTGTTTTGTTGTCAAGAAATTTGAGATCATAGGAAAATGACATCTCAGACGTATTTTGAAATGATGGAAACACTCACCTGCCACCACAGTTAGGACAGTTAGGTGTGTTGTGTTATTATTGGTATTATTATCAATGGTCTTTGTTTTTTCTGGTTTAAATCATGATTCAAAAGTTCAATAACTTGCATGTGCATTTAAATTCTTTGTACTAGAATTTCCAGAAATTAAGCGGGCCATTGTAGTATTAGAAACCAAATAAAGTGATTTGTATACTCAAATTACAATGATGATCAGGAAAAGGGTTATTTGGGTTAGTCACATTGGTTTTGAGTAAAAAGAAAAGTGACACTGAATATGACATTTTTTATAAAGTCCTGTCATCTACTTGTTTGTAATACAAATTTTCTTTTTGTTTTCTAGGGTAATTTCTTTTTCTTTCCAGCATGGGCTTGGAGGAAAGAGTTGCAGAGCTGGATGTAAATAAGGGCAAAACAGAGAAAGGATGGGCTATCTGCATGCATTCCTTTTCTGATCTAACCTATGTTTCTCCAGTAGTATTCCTATACCTCCTAAAGGAATGTTATGCTAGTGGTAAGATGTTTCGTCCCTTCATCATTTCTTTCATTGTTTGTAAGTGTGACTATGTTGGCATGTGGTCGTTCTCATTGGAATATTTTATTCTCTTCCAGATGCTTCCTTGATTGGGTTGTTTTAAAGCATATAACTTAGATACCAGCTACTGCTGTATATGTGGCTTGGCATCTTTTGGTTGACTTAGCTGTATTAATTAGAGGACTCATTTATTTATTTGCAGTTTGTACAAAACTGAGGTGCTTATATAGTTATATGTGTTGTGTTTTGATGATCTTTGTCCCTTCTATTTTGTAATATCGAAAATTTTGTGAAGGACAGTGTACTCTAATATTATGATTGAACCTAAACTTCCCCTAGAAGGTTGACTGGTTGGAGCTAGTCTGACCCAGTTATTCACTATTTACTTGACTCGCCAGAAATTGCCTGACTGATCTCAAATAAGTCTTTATTACTTACCGCATCTACTATCCTACTTCATTCACATATTTTGAGTGCCTTCTTTATGAAATTAGTTTCTCATGGTGTGCATTTACAGGTACATGTAAAGCTACTAAAAAGTTCCGAGCTCTTCAACAACAAGTACATCTGGTGCTATGTAATGGTCCACAACCTGGACCATCTACCTTTGTTATTCAGTGCCTGTATGTCTTGCCTATATTTGGACTATACTGTGAAGGGTTCAGTCACTTGATCATATCTGCTCTTCGTCGTTTCCTAAAAACTGCTATTGACCAATCAGACTCCTTGAGTTCAAAAGTTCTAGCTGCCCAGTTATTTTATGATATTGTTGGGGGTCAGGTTGACCATGATGAGAGAATAGCTGTCAAGATACTTGAAGTTTTTGATATCAAATTAACAGACATGGAAGAAGTCATTTGCCTATTGAAGGCAAAAAATGATTTTAGTTTTGAATCAGGAGAAAAATTTATTGAGCATTACATACTTGGTTTGATAGAATCTCAGTCATATATGACAGCAGTCAGTTTGTTAGAGCACTTCTCTATCCGCCAGTCTGGGAAAGCTTTTCTCCTAAAAATGTTGCAGAAGAAACAGTTCAGAGCTGCAGAGAAATGGGCAACATTTATGGGGAAGCCAATGTTATGCTTAATTGTCCAGGAGTATGTGGAGAAGAACATGCTGAAAAATGCTTATGAGACAATAAAGAAAAACAATCTTCGACAAGAATTTCCAGAAGTATATCACAAGTGTAAAGAAAGGTATTTATATTGACTAGTAATCTCAACAAGACAGCAACCTTTTCTATTATAATATTTGATATAATTCTTGACTCGTGTAAAACTCTTCTCAAATTTCAGTGCTCTAAAGACACTAGCAGAAAAAGGATTGTGGGATCTCGCGGAGATTAAAACAAAGAGTGATAGACAACTTCTTGAATATTTGGTAAGGTGTTCTTGATATGTGTACAGTTTTGTTTTTATGTTTCCATTATCTCTTCTCTTTTGTTTTGTCAACAGTTTTAGTAGAAACTCTCATGCTTGGATATGAGCCACTCACTTTAACTGTAGGTTATGAATTAGCATCAAGCAGTAACTTCTCTGTCATGTCTCATCAAATGGTTTCCACATCCTTGAGAAACAAAATCATACTAAATTTTGATCTGCTGTGAACAAACATTTCGTGATATATTCGATTAACATTTGTTGGTGATCCTCTCTGCCATTTTTATAGCATAAAGTTCTGAAAGGAAAAGAAAGCATTTTAGCCCCATTTTCGTTTTTTCCTATTTGTATGGGACTTCGTACATGAAATGTTGTGCTAAAATATAGGTATTGATGGATACATCTTTCATTATTTAAGGTTTATTTAGCAATGGAAGCTGGGTACACGGAGAAGGTGGATGAGCTATGTGATCGATACTCCCTCAAAGGCTTTTTGACTGTCAAAGGTATTACTAAATACACTTTTCCTTGGTAATAATGTCTAAATTCAGCAAAGAGCTAATAGCTGTTCATTATACCTGCACCAAAATTAAGATACCAGGGCAAATGTTGAAATAAAAGAGAAAAGTTTTGTAACTTTTGGCCTGGTATTGATCTTGCTTCCATTACTTATCAAATGCTGGAATCTGTTACAGCAAGCCTGCACTGTTAATTTTTTTTAAGAGAGATCTAAACCATGGCCTTTTGTTTCTTAGTTATTTATTTATTATGTATTACTGCTGTATATAATTAGAGTAATTAAGCTGAGTAAAGATTAAAAGATGTAGGAGAAAATGCTAAGCACAAATAAAACACTTGTACATGGACTAGTCATGTGACCATCTTGTGTTTCTAATGGCAACTAGCTAAATGGAAATTAAATCTGCCACTGTGGACATATTTGAATTGTTCAAATTGGAAGTTCAAAGGGGATACTAAAACTAGGAGTGAAGCCCAAGGAAGTGACGTGTAACTTTAACTTTGTTTGTACTTAATGCACATTATATGAACATCCTATTTTGTGAATATCGGCGCTCAATGATGGTGCTTATTGTAATTTGTTTCAGTTCTGCTTACTAGTCATGACCTGTGCTGTGAGTATTAACAGTAATTGCTGTGTGTTAATTGGTAATTTGACTCAAAAACTTATTTTTATTATTATTTTATGGTATGTAGAGCCGGACACAAGTTTGTTGCAAAGTAACTATTTGCATCTCAATGAATTGGTGGTAGAAGATATCGTTTGGGTTGACGAAGTTGATGGTTTGTGTAATGCAACATGTCTTATTGAGGACTGTAAAGTAGTGGGCTTGGACTGTGAGTGGAAACCTAATTATGTAAAAGGCTGCAAACCAAACAAGGTAATGGCAAATTGATCCTTCACAAATTTCCATATTTTTAAATATTTATCTCAATTTTGTAGACTTCATAAACATTTATCCTCTTCATTCAAAAATAAAAGATATGCAGGAACATATCATCATTCTAAGTATTGCATGTTTTTTGAGTAGTAGTCTTTGTGTAACTTTGATTTGTCTATATTAAGATAGCTATTCTGATCTTATTTAGGTCCTAATGCAAGTTAGTGTAATTTCTCAAACCTACTCTTCTATATTTGTTTGGAATAGTGAATAGAAAATTTAGCTACATGCTAGTGACTATACCTGGCAATAGGATGCGGGCCGAACCAAAAAACTCACGCGTTCTTATTATGAAACTTTTCATCGGCACCCCCAATAGGAACGTGTGCATATTTTGGCCCCGCGGCCCACATTGCCTGGTATACATGCTACTCTGCTCTAAACATGAATCTTTTGATCATCAGAAGCTTACTTCATTGCACTTAAAATTGAATTAAATATAGCTGTCTCATTCTGATTATCTTTTAGCAAGTTTTATTTGCTATTATTGATCATAATTTGATATGCAGTTATAGTGTCTGCCATACTGAGAATGTTTTGGGTGATGCTTTATCTTTCTTACCGATGTTATTTTTATGATGAAAATAAATCTTTATGTTTCAGGTTTCTATCATGCAAATTGCCTGTGATAGGATGGTTTTCATCTTTGACCTGATAAAGTTATTTGAAGAAGTGCCTGATATTTTAGACAGCTGCCTACTCCGCATTTTACAGTCTCCTAGAATTCTAAAACTTGGTATGAGATATTTCAAGTGCATTATTAGGCAGGATTTGTCTTTTCATGCATGATATGTAGAGCTGGCAAATAGTGTCATAACACGACATAAAATTAGCGTGTTTGGGGTCACACATTTTGTAATTGTGTCGTGCTTGTGTTGGAGAACCCATTTTCAGAATGAAGTATAATCTTTGGTTCTCTGTTGTAGGTTACAATTTTCAATGTGACGTAACACAGCTGTCTCATTCATATCCGGAGTTAGATTGTTTCAAGCATTATGAAATGTTACTTGATATTCAGAATGTCTTCAAAGAACCTCGGGGTGGGCTGTCTGGGCTTGCGAAGGTATCCACCCCAACTCTCTCTCTCTCTCTCTCACACGCACGTACCACTATTTCATTCAAAAAACCACTGTATGCAACACAAGTACAAAACCTCTTTCTGATCATTACTAAATCAGAAAATACTTGGAGCTGGTTTGAACAAGACAAGGAGAAATAGCAACTGGGAGCTACGGCCTTTGAGTCCGAATCAGGTAAACTGACTTCTGTATTTGTGAACTTAGCTTCTTCTTTTTCTCCGATGTGCTGCACCACATCCACACTCTCGATTAGTTTGTATGTGAACTTTGGTGGAGTTTCGATTAGGATTTTTGTTCAGGAATGGGAATCAAAAATCAGAATGGGAATGAGATTTTCGTTGTTCATGTTTGGATTTAGATTTTTTTATTTTGGTCATGAAAATGACTGGAATATGATCTGATTCCCATTCTAATTTGTTTAATTCAAAAGCTACCTTGGCTATCTTTAGCTAGAGGTTTTTTCATATTCCATTAAGAGCTTCTGTAATGGCATTTTGTCTGAATCTTGCAATCTGCGATACTTGTTATAGTTTTGGGAACCGATTTGGCAAATTTTGTGTTTGGTTCGGTTAATGTAGTGGCTCTAATTGTTCGATTATGAGTGTAGATGAAGATTTGAAATTACATTCACATATATTTGTTCCTACTGTGCAGCTAGAATATGCCGCTCTTGATGCTGCTGTACTTATTCACATATTCCGCCATGTTCGCAACCATTCTCAGTCTGCTAATGTCTCAGAGGGCAATGACAAGCTCGAGTGGAAATCCCACATTGTGAGTTACGCTAAAACCCTCTCTCTCTCTTGTGTGTATATAGTATGAATGTTGGGCTCAGACTTTCTCTTGGCCAACGTCGATCATATATATAATTATATATTATGGTTTAAACACAAATAACTTCGGTTAGTAACTCTAATTACCCTTTGGAACTAATGTCTAGGTTTCGCACATGGGTAAGTCAAGGAAGACAAATACAAGTAAAAAGGACTTGGAAGATAGGATTGACGACACTGATGAGTGATAATCGAGTTAAGTTAAGGTTGTGCTTCTAAAATTTGTTCCCTATAACTCCTCTGTGAATATTCCCCACGTAGTTTAAGAAAACATACAATTAATGGAAACTATTTCTGTAAATATTTGCTCGCAAAACATAGCTTCTGCTTCACTGACCTGTAATGCATCGATCTTGTTGCCTTACCCACTTTTAGTCCGTCTTTTGAATTTTCATTATGCAGACCATAATAGCTGTGATAGACTATATTCTCGGACATTGTTGGAACCCAGTTGATGTTAGAAATTGTCGGATTCTGAATTGTCTTTCTATTATACAACTTCTATTCTTAGAAACCTAGAAAGCGTGTACAAAACCTCCTTATATTTAGGTTCCTCTCTTCCCTACTTTCCATAAATAGTGTCCAAAAAGTTGTGGATGTTGAGAATGAGCCTAACTGGCACCTTCTCCATCTCTCCCTCATAATATATATATAATACCACTTTCCTATCTCCTCCCTCTGCCTCTCTATCCCCCTTTTCTCTCTATTTACTCCGTGCCGCCGCGGAAGGAGGAAAGGAAAGGGAGATGGAAGTCGTGGGAGACGGTAGGGATAGCTATCCCTACGACCACTGGTTTTGTCAGGGCGGAGATGGTGGTTGCTGCCACCAACCCAATCTCTACAAGGGAAACCGGTCGTCGTCGAGAAGACGACATGGCAATGTGTCCCTTACCAAGAAGAAGGCATGGTGGAAGATGAGTTCGGACGTCAAGAGGAAAAAGAGGGTTGTGAAATACAATGTGTACACCATTGAAGGCAAGGTCAAGTCGTGTTTGAAGAAAGGGTTTCGCTGGCTGAAAAAAAGGATTGTGAGTAGTTTCTACTCATGATTTTTTAAAAAAACAATTAAATTGGAAAACTGTATTTGAAGAAGGCTTGATGATTTGTTTTCTGGTGTGTACTGCGTATGTTTGTGATCTCTTTTTTTGTCTTGTCTTGTTCATTTTTTGTGTGATTTTTCTGGGCAAATCATCAATAAAGGGACCTGCCATGTCTGTTTCAACAATCTATAAATAATATTTCTGAATTACATATTTTGGATGATCTTGCCTACTTTATATAACCAATGTTTACCAAAAGTAAAATTTATTTTCGAATTGCTACAACTTTGATTGCATCATAGATAGAAGAAAACGGAAAGAGACGAGGGAATCTGAGGTAGGACATTTCATTTCAGTTGTTGATTGCATAATGGGTGATATGAATCACATCTTCAGGCTTTGATGGTGGATGAGTCTTGTTTCTCATTCTCAAATCCTGGTACTCCTTCAGCATGAAACCTCTGTATTTGGGTGATTCACCAATATCTACGGTGAATTGTGCCAATGGTTCCACCCATTTGTCTCCATGCAAGTTCCGAAAGAAAGCATACGAACACCTATTTCTCCCTCTCGGTCTCACCACCCTATGTGTCGCGCTCTTGAATTTGTTGTTGCTCATAACCTAATCGAATAGATAATAAGTCTGATGCACAAATAACTGGAAAGAAAAATAGATTGATCGAACGATGAGAACAAGATTCACTAAAAGAAACTAGTTTCTTTCATATGCCCGCTTATTTATGCAAATAATAACATGTACCTGAATGGCGTCTCCAACGTTGACAACTAATGCATCTTTTGAGGGAACTACAGGAATCCATTTCCCATTCTTACGAACTTCTAGGCCTCCGGCTTCATCCTGGAAGACAAAAGTTACCGTATTCCCGTCCTCATGCTCTGCTAGTCCGAGATCATCAGTTTCGGTTGCCGGAATGTAATTGAGAGCCACCATGAAATCCCAGCTCCGGTCATGATTGTATTCATTGAGAAAATTGGGAGGGAGGCCCAAACAGTCATTCAAGATGTTCTCAACAATTGAACCTGTCTTTGACAAGTTGGAGAAAACATCTTCCAACACTTCCCTAACAATATCAATGATTCAGTTCATGAGAAATTTTTGGATATAATTTTCATAAATCAAATCCCAACGCTAATCAACCAAACAAAAAAGAATTCCAAAATCAGAACAATATAAAATGGAATAAATGAAAGGATATGTACTTGTATTGTGGTGGATTCTGAGGGTAGACATTGAAGCTGGACTTGGGTGGAAACACCAGCACATACTCTTTCTTCTCCGGCGAGTTTTCCGGGTCCCTGTTGTAACCGGCGGGAAGAGGAGCTCCGGTCCGAGGACTGGACTTGAGCTTTTCCTCAAGTGGAGATGCAAAAAATGTCTTGGAGAGGTCAAGTGCACGGCTCAGCAGCTCTAGGGGCACGCCGTGGTTCACCACTTGGAAGAAACCATACTCAGAGCAAGCTTGGCTGATCACTTCCATAGCCTTCTTCTTCTCATCTTCTTTATTGCCATTTTCAAGTGTGAAGAAAGGAGAGAGGTCAACAGTTGGGATCTCAGACACAGAGACAGCCATTTTTCAAGTGCTTTCTTGCAAGAAACTAAAGTTATATATATATATATAACATGATACACGACACAAATTTTGCGTGTTTGAGCTCACATATTTTGTGACCTCATGTTGGACATAAATAATACACTTTTTCTTTTCTACAAGATGATGGATCTTGATAGTGAAGTATAGTAATATGTGGAGCCTTCAACAGATGAGTCGTTGGCCTTTTGCGGTGGTTTTGAATTTCATGGCCATAAAAGTTGAAACATTCAATCACAAAAGTTAGTGACCTTCTGACCTCTGCATCATTCATAAAAATTATTGAACCTCGAGACGTTCTTTTCATCAAATATTTTAGTGCATATATAGACCTAACCTCACAAACTGATGTGTATACATGGAGTAATCAATTAACATATGAATCAGAATTTTCATAATTAATTCGTTCGCTACTGTATCAAACATGTCTATTTGGAGCTCGTTTGAATCTTTATCAATTTCGGTATTGAAATTAAAACTCAAGTCTTTTGAAGTAAGCCTACCTCGAAAAGAGGTTAAAATTTGGGCTGAGTGAGCGATGAAAATTTTCGTGATTTTGAGGAGAACAGTTTAACAACAATAAACCGAATTAATGATGGACTTGAAATACATAAATATAAGAAAAAACATGGCTCCACGACTCGTGCAAATACCTCCCACAACCATGCATGTATCACCTCCTCGCCACATGTTGCATGACACACATTTGATATCACTCAATCAACTGTTTCCAAACCTCAAGAGTCTCTACACGGAACCTTCTTTTCTCACGGGCGTGCCTGTAAAGACCCACACGACTACATTTCACTTTGATCCAAATCAAGTCTTGAACCCCGAGTCAGTTGGGTCCCCAAGATATCGAGTTGTTTGGGACTTTATGCTTTTTTTTGTGAGGTATGTCAAATTAATAACCTCTGAGACTCGCAATACGCCATGTCATTAGCATTATAACGATGAGTTATGTCAAATTAAGAGAAAAAATTAAATCGACCCATTTAGACACTTAAATAACTTATTCAAAGTACTAGAATTAAAATGACATACTTTTTAAAAGGATTGCCACCTTTTTCACATTTAATCCAAAGTAAACAAATGAGAAAGCTTGTTTCCAAAAATAAAATAACATTATTGTATCAAATATTATTTTATAATTTTCCACTGTATATAAGACGAGAATTACCAGTATTAGGTTTCAAAACAATAAAGCGCGGGAGACAGTTGAATCGAATCCACAGCGAACGATAATGGATCTGGAATTGGAGAAAGCACGATTGATGAGCTTGGCTCTCGAGTTCGGATTCGACGAAGAATCAGCCCAGAAATGCTTGGACCGTCTCATCGATCTATACGGTACGTGCTCAATTTCACCATTCTCAGTACCAAACCCAAATCCCTTGAACCATAGTATACGTTTCTGCGTATTTTATTTAGTGTTTGATGCTAGTTTTGGTAGGATTGGATTTTGGGTGGTCGAAAAATGAAAGCTTTGATGCGACTGTTCATTTTGAGAATGATTGGTTGAATGGTGACTGGATGGGTTTGTTTGGGTTTTTATGGCGGGTTGTGTTGTGGGTGTAAAGGGTTGGAATCAGTTGGTTTGTGGGCTCAATTTGATGATGGTATCGGTAGGTTTGGATTTTGAATGATATATTAAACTGGAAAACATTAGAATTTTGAAGAGATTGTTCACTGTAGTTGAGAATGATTGGTTGAATAGCTGAGGTTTGCTTGGGATTGTTTGGATTTTTTTTTTACTGTGGCTTGAGCTGTTGCTTAAAGGGCTGGAATCAATTTGTTTGTATTTCATTTTGATGATAGTATTGGTAGGATTGGATTCTGAAAGCTGTATTAAGTTGGTATAATGAGAGCCTTGAAGTGATTGTTCATTTCACTTGAGAATGATTGGACAAATTGCTGAGGTTGATTGGGATTGTTTACTTTTCTGTGGTGATTTGTGCTGTTGTTGAAAAGGGATGGAATCAATTGGTTTGTATTTCCGGCTGTTTTGAGGGCAATTTGGGATTGTGATGTTTCAAGCAAAGGAGGAATTGCTGTACCTCAATTTATACAAGTTTTGTTATGCTAAAAGTTTTTTTTTTCTTTTCAGTTTATACGTTTTTCTTATTATAGCACTTGGCTTAACAAAAAAGATAGCATTAGATAGGATAGAGTGGAGGAAGAGAATATAAGCGAAAATCCTGAAGAGTTTAACCAAAGGATTTATGTAGCCGACCCCAACCTTGTTTGGGTAAAGGCTTGATTGTTATTGTGGTATGATTGTTCATATTACTGATTTAGTGGAATCTGAACCTAGAGATTGCATAGAATCAGTTTGCATTACCTTCAAAACAACTGACAACTTTTTTGTAGTTTGGAGTCCCTTGAGCTTTATTATTGTATTTCTCAATTGTAGTCCTTTGAGCTTCATGAATCAATATAGGGAACAAAATCAGTGTGTGTGACCTGTCAGGTTGAATGATTGATTCCAATAATCTAATGATGACAAAAGTTTTTTTGTGAAGGTGATGATGGCCAGGATTTTATTACTGTGGAGCTCTGTGGTGATGATTTTCTTGCCGCACTTGCTGAATCCATGCAAGATAGTGAGGAATGGGATGATATACAAGCCATGGAATCAGAAATTTGTGGGGCTCTGAATAATATGTTCGGCAAAGATGTTCTCAACAATAATGACAATGCAAGAAACTCTGTCAATATTATAGAGGATTCACCTGAGTCTCAAAAGAACCCGCGTTTTGTGGAACTGGATTCTTCTAGTGATAGTGAAGATTTAGACTTTACAACTCCAAAGAGGAGAGATACTAGCTCTAATACCAGCCGTACCTCAACTCAAAGTTTATATAACTATTTTCCAAAGTCATCAGTAAGAAGTCTCATTGTTCCCTTATGTAGTTCTTTGATTTATCATTTCAGCTTCAAGATGAAAGGATATAAATGTTTCTAAGTTAGAGTATCATGCATTAAAAAAATTTCCTATTACTGTTCAAACCTAAAATAGTTTCAGGTACTGAATGGGTGACTCATTTATGCAGGATTGTAATAGCAGCATCACCCAAGGTTCAGTTATATCTAAATCAAATAAGAGAGAGCGCTCCAGAACATCAAATGATCAATGTGGAACTCTCAGTTACGAAGAATTACAGGCTTTGGATGAGACTGAATTGGCAAATGTTGTAATATTTGGTAACAGGGCATTTAGACCACTGCAGCATGAGGCTTGTAAAGCATTGGTGGCAAAACGAGATTGCTTTATCCTAATGCCTACTGGAGGTGGAAAAAGTTTATGTTACCAGGTCATGTCTCCTTTCTTTCATATTAAGAATAAGATGGAATTGGGTTTGTATGGATCTTAGTTTTAGATGTTACTAGTCAAAATGAAAGGAAAACTCTTTCCTAACAAAGTCATGGCAAATAACATTTGAATTTTACTATCTGCTCTTTAAAGCTTACGATCACAGCGAGCGCCAGGCAGTCCTTACTCCTTACAGATTCCAGACTTGCTAATTTCACAAAGTTTTTTAATATATAGTTTATTTTAATCATTTATAAATTGAATTTCATATGATAGCTGTTTTGTAATCATTATCTGCTTTGGTAGGTTTAGAGAATCAGCATTGATACCTAGTAAAGAGGAAATGGTAAAATAGGATCCATGGAAACTATACCATATTTCACTAGGCTAAGCTTTTTTAGCTGTGTATGATCTCATTTATCATTGGCTTTATGAACCCTCCGAATTTAGGTGGCGTTGACTTTTTATTTTAGTCCTGATGTGTATTGTTATTTGCTTTTTGCAGCTTCCAGCTACTCTGCAATCTGGTGTTACCATTGTTGTGTCTCCTCTGCTTTCTCTTATTCAAGATCAGATAATTACACTCAACCTTAAGTTTGGAGTTCCAGCAACATTTCTGAACTCTCAGCAAACTCCTTCCCAAGTAGGAGCTGTTTTGCAAGAGCTAAGGCAAGGTTTAATTCTTCCTTCAGACTTGATCTATAAGGAAGTGTCTTTATCATTTTTTAATGATATTGTAACCTGATGATAGATTTGCTAAAAGAATTATATTTTGTGGAGATTCACTTTTGTTGTTGCCGTTATTTCCTCTTCTTTTCCTTATAGGTTTTTTTCAGCTGAAATGTGTTAATATGATTGTATAGTTACAATCTTCTTGGCGACCTTATTTTCCCATTAATTAATTTTAACTCACACATTGCGTTTCTCATTTCTAGGAATGATAAACCATCATGCAAACTCTTGTATGTGACTCCTGAAAGAATTGCCGGGAATCAATCATTTCTTGAAACTCTTAAATGCCTGTATCAAAAGGTGTTTTTTTTCTTCTTTCATGTTTCTCTCTCAATACCTTGTCAACCTGGATAAACTTTGAAAATTTCAGAATCAATTGTAGCTAATACTTTATCATAATTTACAGAGACAATTGGCAAGTTTTATTGTAGATGAAGCTCATTGTGTGAGGTATGTCATTATCTTTACTATGTATTATGATTGATGGAATTTTTATTGGTACTATGACTAGTGGTAGATCAAATTTTATTGAGTAGATATCTTCCTGGTTCCAGCTCTAATAGGGCCGATCTTTCCCTATACCTTCTACAGTTCTACTTGACTCGCTGACTGTATAATATGCAACATTATGACCAGTACTTATGGGCCGTAGTTTTTTGGTGGGAAGCTAATCTTTCTAGAATAGATATAAGCTTTTATATCCATTTTCACTCATGATATTTCAGTTATTTGAATTTTGAAAATGATTGTTAAAATTATTCTAGATATTCTAAGCAGAATTAATAACTGACCTGCATGTAACCGAGTTCTAGTTATATGCTTGCAAAAACAGAACCACTTACATACTGTTCATCAATAGTTCAGGTAATTATCTAGGATAATGCGTTGAAGCTAATTCCGCTTTTCTGAATTACATGTAATACAGCTATGGCATTCTTTAGTTTTATTATTTTCATACTATACAGTTCTTTTACGATCTACTGTTTTTGGACAATAAATTCACCATCAATTAACTTATAATTGCTAAACTATGTATCCAGCCAATGGGGACATGATTTTCGTCCAGACTACAGACGATTAGGATGTCTTAAGCTGAATTTTCCAGATGTCCCGATAATGGCATTGACTGCCACCGCAACCCAGCCAGTTCGTGAGGTTATAGAATTGCAAGAAAGTTTTCCCTGTGTACGTCCTCTTTGAATTTATAGTGTTCCCTTATCTCCGTAAATTTCTCTGCAGGACATCTTGAAAGCTTTGAAAATACCCCGTGCTCTTGTCCTTGAAACAAGCTTTGATAGACCCAACTTAAAGTATGAAGTGATTGGTAAAACTAAGGAGCCACTGAAGCAGCTCGGACAGCTACTTCAAAGTGATTACAAGAATCTAAGTGGAATTGTGTATTGCCTTTCGAAAAATGAATGCGTTGAAGTTTCAAAGTTTTTGAATGAGAAGTGTAAAATTAAGACGGTATTCTACCATGCTGGTTTGGCGGCTCGTCAAAGAGTTGCAGTTCAAAAGAAATGGCATACAGGAGAGGTCCATGTTGTGTGTGCTACTATTGCTTTTGGGATGGGCATCGACAAACCAGATGTTGTAAGTACAGCCTTATTCTTTAGTTTCTATCTTTCGTACCCAAGTAATATTCTCTACTCCATGGTCCATAAGCATGCAAGTGTTTCCTGTTATGATTAACCGATGAATGTACTTGCCTAACTCCAATATGCTATGGTGGTGGTACCTTTAGCGGTTGCTGGAAGTGGTGTATGTTAAGATTCCACGTGAAGAGTACTGAGTACACGACACTGTCTTAATGCTTTTTTGGATAATTACGAATAGCTAACCCGAAGTATTGCCCTCAAACACATAACTGACTTATATTCTACGATACTTAACTAACCTTAGGTTTAGTCACCCCATTTTATTAGTAACTATGTTTAACTCCTTAAGATAAAAGACTATTTTACCCCATATACTCTTAAATTTTCTACTCATACCCCCCAAATTAGAAAGACAAGAAAAAAAAAACTGGATTTTCATACAATTAGTGAAAAAATGAGGAGAGAGAGTATTCAATTAGAACTAACTGACAGAATGGTGGGCTGACTTAAGGTTAGTTAAGTGTTTGTGAGCAATACTACTGTTTAGTTACTCGTAATTACCTCATCCTTTGACCAATGTATAGTTTATATTATGCACATATACCTTTCAACAGTTCCCGAACTTACATGCATGCTAACAACAATATATTCATTAATGACACTTCAGCATGGTGATGTTTGATGCCATGGTCTCATTTCATCATTCACATTATGTACTGGTCCACTGTTGTACAGTTCATCTCTTAACCAAAACAACAATGTTTTTCTTTCTAATGTTTCATATCATATTTTCTGTTCAGCGTTTTGTTGTCCACAATACACTGTCAAAATCAATTGAAAGCTACTATCAAGAATCCGGAAGGGCTGGAAGAGATGGTCTTCCAGCAAAATGCGTTGTTCTATACCAGAAGAAGGATTTCAGTAGGATTGTTTGTATGTTGCGGAACGGGCAAGGATGTAAAAGTGAAAGCTTTAAGACAGCAATGGCTCAAGCTCGGAAAATGCAACAGTACTGTGAACTCAAGGTTTGCAGAATATTATTCCTAATAAGTAAACAATCCAGCCTCTAAATTCATGCTTCATTGCTAATTGTCTGTGAACTCTGTAGGCCGAATGTCGCAGACAAACCTTACTCGAACACTTTGGAGAATCTTTTGATCGGAAAGCTTGCAAATATGGCCCTAATCCTTGCGATAGCTGTCTCAAGTCTAAATCATGAAAGGTTTGTCAAAATTCGAACTGATATCACTTACTAATTCCACATATATAATGCAAGAAACTAGACTGTCATTATGTGTACTTGCATCTAGTGGTCACTTTGAGTGTGTTTCACATGAAAACTATATTTCTCTCCTCCCAACACTAGCTTTTGGTCTAGAAAAAAGCTCGAGTCCCTGCTTCAGGAGGAGCCAAACTCAAACTTACGCATGTCAAAGCCGATTTTGGAGTTATAACCTGCTACACCTGACTGTTGTGTGTGTACAAGCATGTGTTAAGGGATTGGGATCTGAAGGACAACTTTGAATGGCCAAGTTTTGGTAATGTGTTTGTTGGTGTTGGCTGGACTGTCCTTTTCATACCGCATCATGTACATTGAGAATTCAGTACGTAATGATACATATAGTTTTTTATTATTTAAGCTATATGTCGAAATTGTTACTTGAGGCTTAATTTTGGAAATGGATGATGTTATTGCTGATTTGATCATAAAAAACAATTTCAATCTTGCAAGTAGGGCAAGTAACTTGGGTTCGGTTGATTCTATCGTGCAAAATGTGTTGGGTCGTGTTGGTTTCAATAGTGTTTTTCGTGTCAACACACCTCATTTAGTTACCGTGCTAAACGTGTCGTTTTCATGTTCGACTGTTTAAAACGATTACTAAACATGTTTGTGTGTTATGTACATAAATGTGTCGTGTTCGTGTTGAGTCATGCATCATACAGTCAATCTTCATCATGACATGGTTGAATTGCCATATCTGCTTGCAAGCATGGCTTGCCATGCCTTGTTCTCTTTCTTCATCTTTCTATATCTCCTACATATATATTTGTTGGGAAAAGTAAGTTGTTGCTTGGTGTTTGTAGTAAGTGGACAAGAGCATGTTGAGTTGAAGTGCCATTGATGGTTCCAAGTACAAATTGTCTGAGCAGTGAATAAACATGTTCCTATGCTCACTGTGCACTGTGAAAAGGAAGGAATGATATGTTGTTTATTACTCCAAGTAATGTACTGCACTAACTCTAGACTAGAGAGCTCTACACATAATTGTTGTTTGTTACTTGTTAGGGAAGATCCATTTTTATTTTCTACAACACATAATATATTCACATGCTCATGGACATGAGCACAATAATTGCATATAAGAGTTGGTATAATTTATAAAACATTAAATAGGTTAAGATTTGGTTCACAATCAATTAGTCCAATATGTTTTCTTCTTTAAATTACGGAACCAAATCCAACATCTACGACCCACACTCTTTGTGGATCAGGTTCAAATTAGATCTTTTGAATCTGAACTCTGTTGAAAACATGAATTACCAACTCTAATAGAGTAGGCTTCCACTAATTCTTTTTTTACACTCTAAATTATAATTCTAGTCTGTGACAATATTATTGAATTTGCATGCTAGCATTGACTTTAGGCAAATCAAGTGAAATCACATTGCCAACCATTTTTAGTATAATTTTATATCTCATTATTAGCCTCTTAGTCAAAACATGAGATTAGTAGATTAATCATTGATTCTACTAATTGGATCTAAGATCTATACAACAAGCCATCAAGACTTAGCTTTAGCAGGAATATTCTGTAGATAAAAGATATATAGCACATGCTACTTCTAAAACCCTAAGACTCTAGATTTGGTTGTCCTAATTAACATTTTTATATGTAGTTAAATAAACTTTGTTATACTAAATTTCACTTTATCTTCTAAACTTCTCGGTAACGATGTAATGGTAATTTAATAAGGGATTCGCTTTGATTTGTTAACATGCGCGCCAATATCTTAATTTGTAAGAGATGCAAGTTTAATTTGTAGGAGATGTAAGAATTTGTTAGACTCGTAATTTTCGCATGACAAATTCAACTTAAATTAAATATCTTTTATGTAACTTGAACCCACAAAAATGCAGGTTGGTTAGGGTGTTGGCCCTATATTCATATTTGATAGAAAGTTGAGCGAGTTAATATCACGGTATGTTGATAACATAGTTAAAACCTTGAGAATAGTGAGTTAGTTTTTTAATTTTTTTAAAATTACAATAGAAATGACCAGTTCATTCCTTATATTTTGTTTTTCTAAGGCATTGATTTAGCACCATATAGCGAATGTTAACGATAATTAATTTTAGCCAACAATATAGACTAAATTAAGCTCAAAACTTAAATACAATACTATTTTTAACTTTTTAAAGGTTTGGAGACTATGTCAACGTCTTTTTTCAAAGACCTCATTAACTATTTTTCCTAAAGGATATTTGCAACATTATCCAATTTTAAGAAAAAAAATATTCAGTCAAAACTAGTTTTACTAGTTTGTTTACATTTGACAAGTATTTATAACTACTATGAAGTTGAATTAGTCTATTAGTCAAGTTCAGATTTAGTTGATAATATCGAATGTAGCTTGTAACACTCGAAATATTACAGATGACGGACATTTTTGTAATAATAACAAATGTTAAACCGTTGTTCGGTAAATTACTGCTCCTGAAAATGCTCCAAATGATTTGGATTTGCTAGATGGGCAAGAGACAATGAACATGGTGGGTACAGTAAGTCATGATCCAAGAAAAGTTCTTGTGGTTGAAAACCCTAGCAGCCCATGTTGATGAACAAAGTTAGGACAATCAAAGATGATGATTGCACAAGAATCCTAATAGTACAAATTGAGGTTAATTTGTATTTTTCCCTATTGTTAATTTGTGTGGGGAACTTTCTTTTTTTCCCTAAAAATACCCACATTAAATTGTGATAGTTTATTACTTGGGTCCTATATTTTTTTTCAACTATAAAAACCTATTGTCTTGTAGCTTTCTAGTGACAAAAATAGGTGTGGTAGCTCTACATCAAATATGGAAGGTGAGGGGTCAAAATGGGCATAGACCCAAATTAGTAGGTTTGACTTGTAATTTTTAAATTTATGGAGAATTTAGAAGTTCAGAAAATGACCCATAATCACTACTATGTAAGATAGAATTACTTATTTATTTTTAATTAAACAAATTATAAAGCGTGTCGTTTGTAAAAAAAAAAACAATCACTTGTGTAGAACTGATAATTTGGATTTTAAGTCAATTTTTCATATTTATATCAAAAAAAATTATAACTCAAATCCGACTCATCGAACGTTATTTAATTAAAGGATAACACAAAAATAATATTTTCTTCAAATTTTTCCTACAAAATAAAGTATTTATTTTAATACAATATTCAAATTGACTATTTTGCCCTTAACTTTTCTTCAAATTTTCAAATATTGTCCAATTATTGTTAAATCAACAAACAATCTCAACTTTTAATGTAACTTTTTTTTATAATATTGATTTCACATATTAATAGAGTTGAAGGACCACTTGAGAAACAAAAATGGCCACATTGACAATTTTCCAATTAATTCTTTTTGATACTTTTGGCAATAAACACCACTAAGATCCCAACAAAACTATGAATATTGATTCCATCATGGCATGCCAAGCCATACCAATATAAAACTACATTATACAATTATGAGCATCTCTCACATCACTAATGACATTGGATTAACAATAAATTATGGGTCATAACATATCTAAACAAAAACAAAACAATTGTTTAATTTTCATGTCAAAACAATAATTTGGTGATTTTTAGATTCCAAAATAGGTTGTGTATGTTGTATTTCTTTGGACCTTTTTCATTTTTATTAAAAAAACATAATAATAAATAAAAACCTTGGGGCCTCTTAAGTTTATTAATTTATGATTGATCAACACATATTGCTATTTTTAATAATTAATTAATATTAGTATATTCCACTACACATAATCAATCATTGAGTAACTATGAAGGTAGAGAAATGATCTTATCCATCACAACAACACTTTTTATTTTTAATTCATGGCATAATTTTTGGATGGTTTGACTGAGTTTTTGTCTAAGAAAATCTCAGATCTTTACTCTACATATAAAATACCATAAAAAGTAAGAATAATATTCCACTTTTTTCCAATTTTATCAAAAATAAATAAATAATAGGTAAATTATCAAGATTAATGATAATTTGTGGAACTTATAAGTTATCAAATATTTCTCATGATCATAGAACATCACATGATTAATGATATATATAAGTTGTTTCAAAATATTCCTAAAATTGTTATTTTGTGTAAACTCACAAATAATGTCATATATAATTTATATACATATATAAAAGAAAGAAAATGCTCAATGTCTCATATTCAAACCTGAAAATTTGGCTTAAATTTGCATGTACCCGAAATCAAATATGTATTTTGCATGTTGGGTTACATAGAATAGATTAAACTAATTTTTGGGTTAAATCAAGTCAAACAAACTTATATTTTACATGTAAAACTCGTAATCTACATTTCTTTAAAAGTTGAACTCAAGATAATTCTATTCAGTTCGACCCGGAAAAAAAACTTGACCCGAAACACAAACTATCACATGTGCACACACCATACTCTAAATGTGGATTTGTAGTAACTGAAGTATAATGTTTAGTGCCACAATTATAGATGGAAATGGACAAAATCTGGACCATTAGATGGGCCAAAGTGGGACCCACCCACGCAAGAATGTGGGATCAAGGCCCACAACAAGCACTTTCTCCTTAACGAATCAGATCAAAATCAACGGCTCACAATCAGTGTTTGTGTGTGCTCTTATGTTATTCACAAGAACAAGAGAGAGAAACAGTGTGTGAGTGAGTGAGTGAGGAGAGAGAAAGCTCTGACTCTCCAATCAAGTCCTTAAATTTTCAACGGCGATGGCGCTGTCTCTTCTTCCCCAGATTTAAATGCTCTCTCTCTCCAATACCCATTTCTCCTATACATTCCCATCTCACCAACAAATTTTCCATCTCATTTTCTTTTTTATTTTCCCGGAAAAAAGTCTCTATCTTTCCTCTCTGGTTTCACATTATCTTCCCAGATTTCGACATCACTTGTTCCACTCTCTCTCTCTCTCTGAAAACCCTAAGCGACTGTTGCTTTTAGCTCTTCAGACATTACAGATCTTCCTCTTCCTCTTCTTCTTCTCTCTATTTTGCAGAACTTGGAGGGTCTGGAAATGGGTTTCCTTGGATGATGGGTTCGTGGAGAGATTGATTGGATTGGCGTTTTGTTGATTTTGGTGGATACCCATTTGAGTCAAAGTTGGTTTAGTGTGGTCTCCACTCTCCACTGTGCTGGTTGCTGTTCCAAAGATTGGAGCTTGGATGGGTAAAAGCTTGGGTTTTGGTGCTGTTTCTGAAGGAGGAGAAGAAGAAAAGCTAAAGGCTATGGAGTTTCTAAAATTGGGGTTTTTCAAGTGAAGGATTTTAGGGTAAGGTGAGATTCAGATCAACTAAAATTTTGCATTTTTGTTGTTGTAAATGTGATATGACCTATAATATCTCTATTGAATAGGATTTTGTTAGAAAATATTCATTTTTTTTGTGCTATTGTTGATTGCATTTAGTAAATTGATGTTCTTTGAACCCTAATGGTTTAGATAATGTCCCAATACAACATAACGTGAATGCTAGTTTTGTTTAGTTGTTTCATGAATTTATTTGGTTTGTAGAGGGGACAAAATGGAGGTTGAAAGAAAACGATCAAAGGGTGGCTTTTTCCAGTTGTTTGATTGGCATGGTAAATCTCGGAAGAAGTTGTTCACAAGTGATTCAGAATTATCAGGTGTGTTTTGAGTTCTGTTGTTTATGGTTGTGTTATATTTATCACGATTCACCCTTTTGCATGCTCTATTATCTAAAATGGGTACTTGTTGATGTTGAAGGATCGAAGCAGGGCAAGGAAAATGTCAAGAATTCAGCCGAGCAACATCATTTTCTGGTCTCTCTCTCACGCATACGTATTGAAATCATTTTCGGGTTTTGCTGGTTTTGTTTATGATGGATGATTTCCATTTTTGTGTTATCAGGAAGCCGATAATGGAGTGAGCTCAAGTAACCGAGGCAGTAGTGATTACAACTACGCTTCATCAGTGGCTAGTGATGAAGGGTACGGGACACGAGCACCTGGAGTAGTGGCTAGACTTATGGGATTGGATTCGTTGCCAACTTCAAATGTGCCAGAGCCCTGTGCAACCCCTTTTTCTGACTATCATTCTCTTCGAGCGGGTCCTTATGAAAGTTGTGCCCCGAGTTTGGGTAGTGAATACTCCATGGAGTACATTAACTTTCCCAATAAACTGCAGAGTTTTTCTTCTAATCCTGATGAATCAAGGTTGCATAAGGTGCAGAACCGACCGATTGAGAGATTTCAAACTGAAATATTACCCCCGAAATCAGCAAAATCAATCCCGAGCACTCATCACAAGCTTCTATCTCCTATCAAGGGTCCGGGGTTCACTCCTACAAGAAATGCTGCTTACATAATGGAGGCTGCTGCGAAGATAATTGAGGCAAGTCCCCAGGTAGCTACAACGGGTAAAGTTTCATTTATTGGGTCTTCCTCGGTGCCACTGAGAATCCGTGATTTGAAAGAGAAAATGGAAGCTGCTCAGAAGGCACCAAGACCCCAAAGACAGAAGGAGCCAAGTGCAGTTAGGTACACTAAAGGACAATCTGGTGACAAAAGCTGCAGTGTATCAGAACATGTGACGGCTAAAAGGGGTTCAATAAACTCAGAAACTAGTAATCTTGAGAGTTCAAAAAACAAGGGAAAATCGGTTTCACAAGCAGCTCAAGCAAAAGTTAACATTCGAAGAAAAGAGGGACCGAGTTCAAGTAGCAATAGAGGTTTGATAAACCAGAGGGATCATGATGAGGTGAAGTCGAACCAGAATTTCAAGAGCCAATCAAGTCTGCATAAGAGCACACAACAAAAGAGAACTTCCTCTGGAGGAACCAGCAATGTGCTCCGGCAGAATAGTCTGAAGCAGAATTGTGCATCAAGTAAAGATCGTCTCGCTTCAAAGACTTCATCCTCCATTCAGCCGCGCAAAAAAACTATTCCCACGAATGGTGCTGTTGGGCCAAGTAGAACTGTAAATAAGGTTTTTATAAACGCTGAAGCTGGGTCTAGAACGATGGAGTCAGTGGAAGCTGCTACTGTAAAGGAACCTACCCCATTTAAAACAAAAAGTTTCCCTAGAAAGCAAGGAACTACAAAGAGGGACAGTCATGTTCAAGATAGTGTTGAAGATCGTGCATTGATGAGTGTAGATAAAAGGTCCATCAAATGTAGCGTTGCACTTGATGGGTGCAAGAATTGGGATGCTGATGGCAAGGATAAAGGGATGGATGTGGTTTCATTTACATTCACATCTCCATTGACAAGATCAATCCATGAACCCCAGTCCTCTGGTCTAATGATGGAAAAGATCAACGGCTTTGCTATTGATTCTTTTGGTGACAGTGATCAGTCATATTCAAATCATTCGACGTCATCTTCTCCTCGGTTGAATTTAATTGGCAGTGATGCTTTGAGTCTTCTTTTGGATCAAAAACTGAGGGAACTGACCCACAGGGTTGAGTTTTCTCACAGTAAATCTGGGACTTCTAGTTCGTCATCTAGTATGCAGGATTCATTGTCCACGATCACTGTGATAAACTCGACATCTAGTGAGCATGAGAAAAAGTTTCTGCTTGGTTTGCGTGGAGATCAACCGGATGGCCTCTATGGCTGTGACTCCCCTTCAATTAATGACTCAGTCATCGGTGTAGATGAAAAATGGCAGGTTTGTCTTATTTGTTAATGCTTCTCACCTGCAACATCATTAATTTATTTACGTTATCAAATTTTCACTATGTTAAGTGGCATCAAAGTACAAAGAAAAGCTATGAAGCATGATCTGTTTATAAAATCGAAATTGTTAGTGCTAGTATTATACATGACATTTCCTGAATAAGAAATGAAATAATAATCTGGATTAGTCTTTTTAAGGTGTGAGGTTTCATTCCTAGTTTCTTAGATGTTCACGGTAGAGACAATGGTACCTTATTTTAAGGCAAACTAGTAATCAGTTCTAACCTAGAGTTTGTAAATGCTGTAATGCGCTAGTCATTGGTTCATTTCTGGTAGCTGGTTCTGTGATTTTCTAACAGAAAATTATGGATAATGTTTGAAATCACATTACTTTGAAAGGGCTGTTTGTTGGGAAAGTTCCGCAGCTTCCAACAAGGTGTGCGTGCTTTAATGTTCTAAGTGGTGGACGTTACAGTTTTAGACTTTTAGCGCCCTTTGTCCTGTGAAAATGGGGATAATTTTCGTATAATCTTATCTTCTTCAGATTTGATTAAACTTTTTATTCTAGTGTAAGCATTATGTTCCACAAATACGAGGTCTACAATCTACTGCATTTCTGTCCGGTTTGCATTTTGATTGGCGATCACTCATAATTGCATATATTACTTTTCAATCATCAATGTTTTTCCTGGCGTGCCAACATTTCCTTATTAGTGGCACACATTTACTCTATTTGTTTTTTGGGATCATTCATCATTTACTTTTATGGTTACTTAAATTATTTTGAACAAATTCAGGGACACGTTGGGTTGGAAGAGTGTAGCACGAGCAGCAACTATAGTGAATCTGGAAAAGAGCTTGCTTATCGACATCGCATCTCCATTTCAAATTTTGAATCCTCCTTTGGGTGTGGTAGCGACATGGAGAAGAGAAACCGCGACAATGGTAGAAGTAAGCATCGTCTCTCTCAGCTCTCATTTCCTTCTTTTTCGTCTTTTCCTTTTTGGTTTGTCCCATTCCAAAGCATATTAACATTGATATATATAGGATTGCCATATCGTGATCACAACTTATTGAATAAGTTTTATAAGGCACATCATTAAACAATGATCCTATAGGTCATGGGTGGTATAGTATAGTTTTGAACAAAGCAAAGCGTTACAGAAAATCTTTTGGTTTGACATTCTAGAAAAGATCTATTTAGACTAAGTTGTGTATTTTTTAGGGTATGGGATTGTTTGGACCATAACATAAAATCTCGCTCGCGATTGAGCTCAAAAGTCAAAATAGTACGTGAACTTTGGGTTTCAGGAATTGGAGTCAATTTAGTCCCTACCGTCAACTCTGATGATGTGGCATTTTAAATACCATGGGGATAATTTTATATTCATTCAATTATTTTAAATGCCACGTCAGCACCATGTCACCTAAGTTAACGATCGGAGACCAATTTTGTTTTTTTAAAAGTTGAATAAAAAAACAGTGACCTTTTGAAGTTCAGGGACTTAATTGACCATTTTCCAACCATATATAAAAAGGTTATTTTCTTTTTATTATTCATTCTCAAAAGAAAACAGTCGCTTAAGAGTTTACCTGAAATTCATTTTTGAGTTCTTAGAGTTTTGACTGAATACAATTTGCTTCTATAGGCTCCAAGAATTGCATATTGGTTCACTCGCAAGAAGCATCAAGTTCGATTTCAACTACTCAATCTCTAACAGTAGAAGGCGACACAGAGCTTTCTGATTCGGCCTCTTCCATATACACCGGAGAAGACATGGAGAGGAAGAAGCTCACGACATTCAGTTCAACGCAAGCAAAAAGACCCAAAAACTGGGAACTCGAGTACCTGAAGAATGTACTCAACGCTGAGTTAAGACTAAAAGATTTTCTATTAGGTGAAGCTGATAATGTCATAGCACCAAGCCTCTTCGACCATTTGGAGAATCAGCAAATGGGAAGAAACGGGGATGAGCAAAACAAGCTCCAACGAAGGGTTTTTTTCGACTGCATAGTCGAGTGCCTGGACTCGAGATGCAAGCAACTCGTGTTTGGAAATCACAAAGCATGCGCTACGTGGAGATTGTTGGTGGACGAAAAAGGGTTGTTGGCGGAGCAATTGTACAAGGAAATTTCGGGTCTGCGAAGCATGGGAGATTTGATGGTTGATGAGCTTGTGGACAAGGACATGAGCACTCAAAATGGGAGATGGCTTGAGTTTGAGATTGAAGCTTTTGAAGAGAGTGTAGAGATTGAAAAGACAATACTATCATCTTTAGTTGATGAATTGGTTACTGATTTGATGATTTGAAAAGCCATTTCAAGAATGGCTATTTTCATTTTGGTTAGATTCAATGTAATTTATTATATATATACATGTAGGTGGCTTTGTCTCTGCCTGATGGATCTTGTATTGTTTGCTCTTGAGCCAAAAATGGAAATATGTTGCTCTCAAGAAAGCTTTCTTGCACTTGTGAATCTGTGAAAGTTACTGCCCTGACTCAATCTATAGCTCACAGGTTCTCTTGTCAACAAAGTTGCAAGTTCTCTTCTCATGCAATGATTTGAATATCAAACCGACCAGACCGGTTTTTACACGGTTCAATAAAAACTCGACTTGCAGTAGAGGTGGCAATATCGGGTTTCTAGTCGGGTTTGTGCAGGGTCGGGTTGATAAATTGTTATCAAAATCTGACCTACTACCCAATATTCACCACATTTATAGCTTATGGAATTCATTTCTAGCCACCAATTTTATAAGATAGCTCTTATAAATGCACAAGACCCCATTAAAACAAAATGTGCCACAAATTTCAAATTTGAACATGATTTTGGTAGGTCTTATTATAAATGCATAGCCATGTGTTGATCTTTTCATGTGTGAAAATCATGAAATTCTTGTCTATAACATTTTTGTTGTATTACAAGAATTGAATGGTGTTGGTAGTATTTATGGACCTACTAAAATATATGGCCTCTATTGCACCCCAAGAACAATTTATATTGAAAGAACAAATCTATCACATTATTATATATATTGAATATAGTAGTAATGTCAAGATATTGGGAGTGAAAATATAATAATTAAAAACAGATATTCACATTGCACTATGGTTTGCCAATAAAAAAAAATGAGCCCATCAAAATTTGTTTAAACCTAAATTAAGCCAATTAAATTGAGTGATCAAATCAATAACACTTGACCAAGGAAAGAAGGATTGAAATGAGCACAAACACAAGCAACCAAAGAGCATAACATGGAAGGGAACATGTTTCCACCTCTCCACTCTCTATCTCTGGTCTCTTCTGTTTGTTTCTATGATCAAACAAAATCTAATATAATAAAAAGAGCTGGGATTTGAGGACCACCTTTCCTTTTTCTTTTTCCCTTTCTCATTTTCCTATCTACATGTTTAACCTTTAAAAAATATTTTTTTTATGTCTATTTCAAATTTTCAGCGAGATATTTCACTCTATGAAGTTGAAGATAAAATGGTTATTCGTAACTATGTTGTAATTTTTTTTTATAATATGACTATCAGATTTTTGTATATTTCCTCCATCCATGTAGTTCTACTACTTTGATTATGGAAGATGATTGACGCATTTTCACTTAGTGCATGTCTTTTACGCTTACATTACTTGTAGACATTGATTGATATACTTTCAATCAATTATTAATACTTATACATATGTGTTTGTGTGAAAGTTAACATATAAATAGTCATTTATAGATTATTTAAAAAATAGTCATTTATATGTCATTAATATACTTATATACATTTATTTTATTCCAAATATGTCACCAACTCCAATAGAATTTATCTTTATAAAACTATATTATAATTTGAGTTGTGCTTTCAAAGTTGTTTTCAAATTGAGACATTCAATACCATTGTGCCCTACAATTAAGGGTATTGGGCCATTTGGCCTGCCCTACACCATTGACTTTATAACCCTTTTATGTTTATTTTTATTATTTCATGTCCAATATCTTATATCTTATATTCATAACATTATTTCAATCACTTATTTCACTTTTCCAAACAATTCTGTAAAAAAAAAAAATCTATAACAAATTCCACTCATCATGAAAAATAAAAAAGGCAGTACTTGAAAGTTGAAACTTAAAACATATTTTATGAATTTAACATGAATAAAATAGATTTCATCATGAGTCGAATAAATTTGCTCGAACTAACAAATTTTACACGCGAAACTTAAAATCTGGTACGTTACGCTCAATACTCTTTCCATTTAATTTATTCACAACCCAAACTGCAAAGAGATGGAAGAAAATTGATGTGCCAAATTTTCATGGACTATAAATAATATATCCACAATTAGATTTAGTTTAGATTTTATGATTTATTAATGCAATTAAGAAGTATATCCCAGTACAGAGGCGTTTATGTAATAAAACAGTAAAACAAAGGGCATTTCCGTCCCACCACAACTCCAAAAATCTATTTTTAGATGTCTCTCACTTACTGAGCTTCTTCTTCACCACCACCACTCTCAGCTCAGCTCAGCTCTCTCTTCAACACACCAAAACCACAAAAATGGAGCTCCAAGCTCCGACCACCGAAGCCACCGCTAAAAACATCCAAAACCCACTTTCAGATTCGAACAATGTCGAATCTTTCAGCTCCGCACTCGACGACCTCGACAGCTCCTGCTCCACCCCTTACGTCAGCGCTCCTTCCAGCCCCGGCCGCGGCGGCTCCGGCGGCGGAGGTGGGTTCTTCTACAGCGCTCCGGCGAGCCCCATGCACTTCGCAATGCACTCAATAATCTCCAGACAGTCTTCATCTGAATCTAACGCGTCATTCGATTTCGAATTCTCGGCCCGGTTTGGGTCTTCGGGCTCGGGTCCGACCGGCTCCATGAGCTCCGCCGACGAGCTCTTCCTCAACGGCCAGATCCGACCCATGAAGCTCTCCTCCCACCTGGAGCGGCCTCAGGTCCTCGCTCCGCTTCTGGATCTGGACGACGACGAGGCCGAGAGAGGGAGAGATTCCAGAGTCCGAGACAGATCTCTCCGCCGGCGAGCCAGATCCATGTCGCCGCTGCGTCACGCGCCGCCGCAGCGCCTCGCCGGAGACGAAGAATCGAGAGAGAACAAAAATGGGTCCGACGAAAACGAGGACGCCGCCACTCCGAGCGCGTCGGCGTCGTCGTCCCGGTCGTCCTCCGCCGGCCGGAGCTCGAAGCGGTGGGTGTTTCTCAAAGAGTTTCTCCGGAGCAAGAGCGAAGGAAGGAGCAACAACAAGTTCTGGGCCACCATCTCCTTCTCGCCGGCCGGAAAAGAGAAGAAACCACCCACAAACCCAAACCTCACACCCTCCGCTCCGCCGCCGGAGCAAACCCAGAAGCCAAAAACCGCCAAAAAACCGGCGAACGGGCTGGGGAAGCGGCGGGTCCCACTATCGGCGCACGAGCTGCATTACACGACGAAAAGAGCTCAGGCCGAGGAGCTGAGGAAGAGGACGTACTTGCCGTACCGGCAAGGCTTGTTTGGCTGCTTAGGGTTTAGCTCAAAAGGCTATGGAGCCATGAATGGATTTGCCAGAGCCTTGAACCCAGTTTCTTCCAGGTAAAAGAATTGTAAAAAACTGAGCTTGGTGAGGTCTATATGGTAATTGTACATATTTAATTTTTTGTAATTTTCTGTAAAACTAGCTATTATTGTTGTTGTTGGGTCAGAAAGAGAAAGTTACACCTTATTGTTGTTGATGATGTGGGTTGATTGAAATCAAATATATTGATTTATGGACTTGTTGTTGGTGTCATTTGTCAACCCTTTTTGCTATATTGCTTTTTGTAACATTTGCATGGATTGATTACTAAATTACAGGTCACAATCAATTCATCACATGGAGAGAATTAGGCACCAAACTTCATGTCCGTGCTCGTGTTGTGTTAGAAGCGAGGTGTTTTGATTCGACTTTCAAACAATAAGTTAAATAATATTATATGACATGACACGACTAATTCATGTCAATAATTGCATTTTATCCTTGACATTGAGTTAATGTACTTGATAAATGATCATGGTTATTTATTTCTTATAATGTAATTTACATGCACTAAAACTTGTTATCTGTACTAAAATAGGTTGGACCAAACGGTTTAAACGTTTCGAGTTCTCTTAAAAAAAACTTAAACTGTGATATATTTGATAATAATACTTGTTAATTATAACCACTTGGTCATCTTCTATAATACTTACTTGGTGATTAGTCATGAACTTGCTTTTTAAATGGGTATTGAAATTTGATTTTTTGCAACCAAAATCTTGTACCCTATTGAAACATTGTTGGAGGGTAGACATTGGATTTTGGAGAACCAATAATGTGATGCAACATATGATTCCTTATGGTTGGCACCTATGTACTCACCATAAGACCCACATTGGAATGAGGATGCTTATACAAGGCACTCTTTTTACTTTTTTATTTTTGGGTTTATGTGTGCACATGGAGCTATGGTTGCTACTTTGTTTGGGATTTTGAAAGATATTTTTTTTTCTCTCTCATTTTCTTTCCTTTTCTTTGGATCCAAACATGGATTTTGGGAAAAAAGATTAGAGAGTTGAGAAGTGGTGACCCAAGATGCTTTCATTTTTTATTTGTTTCCTTATGAGCATGCCATCTTCAAGCTACCCTAAAAAGCTCCTTTCTTATTCTTGATTTTTCAAAAAAAGTTATTAGTTAATTAGATTTTTCTAGGCTCTTGCAAGAAAAACATATATGATGATACAATGGGTAATGTCTAAACGTGAACAATTTGTTCTTAACTGTTAACTTAATTGTTACAAAACTAAAAGACGGTCAATTATTTTGAAATAGAAAAATTAATATGACTAAAATAAACCAAAAGTTTATTACTATTTTTGGTTTACATTTAGCATTTGTTCATTAAAATTATTATTCTTGTGTCGCATAAGTCTAAATTATTAAGAACTTAAACTAATTTGATCTTAAAGACTCAATTAAAACAAATTGATACAAAAATTGAAATAACTAAAGTAAACTAATTCATGATACATGTATTATTTTAGAATTTTTCTCTATCATTTTCTTGTGATTATGTGGAATGTGGATTGAGCCATTGGGGCAAGATGTCTCCTAGATAGTGACATAAAGTTGTAATAGATTATTTGTGGTGAATCTAATATCCTCCAATTGTTTGTTTCCTAACATACCCTCTCTCCTTTTTTTTTATCATTATTTTAATAATACACTTAGAAGTACTAAAATAATTAAATATTCATTTTTTCCAATTATTGAATAATTTGGAAATGAAAGGTTATCCACCCTTTACGCCTTTTTTTGAAGAATCCAAAACTCACAATCTCTATCAATGGTAGCTCCAAAGAAAGGTTCACATTTTTTTATATTTGGTCTCAACACTCAAAAACATCTTTTTGTGGAAAATGATGCAATCTATTAGCATATTCTACACTTCTAAAAAAGTAAAACAAAGAAAGAGACACCCACTTGAGAGATTGGGGTTAGTAAAATATGAGACATAATTAGCTAATTATATCATAGATTGTTTTGAGGTAATTCATTTTTAATATACGCGTTAGCTAGATTTTTTAATTTTATGACATTGTTTTTCGAGGAAGAAGTGATCTCCTAATTAGTATCGAGTATGTCTTTATATTTGAAGTTGGAAACAATAAGTACTATTGAATTAAAGAAAATAAAAGAGACAAAATTGAACCTTTTGTTATAAAAATGAGTACTTTAGAATGAAAATTTCATTACTAGACATTCGAAGAATATGATTCCACAAACAAAATCAACTAATTATTGCGAATAGTTATCAAAACTGTCATCTTCTACAACTATAGCATATTAACAATTTGATGTGTCTAAAAATACCTCCAAGCAAAACAAAAGAATAGGACTCTCTTCAAGCTCCATTTGAGGATCAAACAAAGGTTGATAATATGTTCTTCTTCAGTATGAACTCATCTTCCTTGGCTTCACTCACTGTCTGCAACAAGAAACCACAAAATTCAACTATTTCCATTAACAAAGTTCCAAAACCATCCACATTGTAGTTAAGACTTGAGACATTTCAATTCATGATAATCAAATAGTGAGCAAATTAGCAAGCAAAACACCTTTGCGAGCAAATGTTTGCTCGCTAATTATTCACTTTTTAGCAGTGCTTGCCAATCGTAAGAGTTATACTCAACTAAAAGTTTAAGTTGATAAATTTTATACTCTAACGCGCCTCCGCATATGCAATGATGAATCTATTGCAAAAATGACGGATTGAAGATGAAATTTATAACCTTGCTAAGCATGCCATTGATCCTCTGAAGTTCCTTCTTGGGATAGTCAGGACCTTTTTCCATAGTGTTCTTGGCGATTTTTAAGTACATATGGCCATATCTGAAAACCAACTAACAAGTAAGAGCTAGCAAGAATTCAAATCAACTGAAAAATGAAAAATATAAGGAGTTTGGGTTTCTATTGCAAAACTCGAAATTTGGTTAACTATCAATCTATTGTAAGAGTGATGACCATCGTGTTAAGAAAACGATCGGGTAATTTTGGAGCAACAAATATTCGACAAAAGTTGAACCCAATTACCTTGCTTTTGAACCCTTAAGCCTCTCAACTTCCTCCTCCATTTGAGAATATATATCCTGTTTCTCATCACCACTGGCACTCATAAACTCCTCCACTAAAGCATTCAATGCTAAAATAACACCAGCCTGCGTAAGAGAAAAAAAAAAAGATGGGTAAGGAACTAAAATTGATCATTTTGTTCTTTTTTTGGGAAAAGTTACAAAATTTTCACTTACTTTGCCCGTAAGCTTCCCATTTTCGTCGCGACGAGTGCCACATTTCTGGTTAATGAAACCTACAAAATGGGGTAATTTTCGCTCCCCAGTGTAGTCTTCGCCCTTTTTGTTGGTCTTCGGGAAGAACTTCACGACGGGGAATCCAGTTACATTGTACCTACAAAAGACTTATACTATAAGAGGCCGTTCGTTTAACTGTTTCCAAGTAAAATTACTATGAATTTAGGATATATCGAGTATTTTCAATTTGTAATTCACGCATTCTTTAAACAAATCCTCAAATGAGTTGAAATACTCGTATTTCTTTTAATAATTCAGTTCTTGACCATTAAATTGCTAGCATTTCAATCACCGTTTGTAAAATATGAAACTTACTCTGCGGCTAATTCAGCGTATTTGTGGGCATTAAGATTTGCAATCACTACATCTTCCTCAAACTTAAATACTTCTGCAACCTTCTCATATATCTGCATAACAATAGCAAACATTAACAAGGTAAAGATATTGATCGATACTAACCGTACCACTAAACGAAGAACATAAGGGTTAAGTTTTTCTACTATGCGTTGTTCAAAAGTATAAGTTTTAGCCAATAGACTTATTTTTTAAGTGTTTACATCCCCGAGCTAATAAACGTGCATGTACTTTTTCATTAAAAACAGTTCATAACTAACATTTAACTCAATACATAATGTACTTACCGGAGCAAGAGTTTTGCAATGACGACACCTGTGAGAAAAAATAGATAGAAAGAATGAAAGACAATTCAGAGAAGCAAATATGAATGCGAAAATTGCTTACAATAAGGGACCAATATGATGGTAAAGGTACAGAAAGGTGTGGGGGAAACCCGATTATTCTTACCAAGGTGCATGGAACTCAACCAGAACGTGTTTCGTCTTGTCCAACACAAATTCGTCAAAATTATCAGGTGTTAGTTCCACAACATAAGATGTGGTTTCGGCTACTTTCGCTCTAGTTCCTGAATACAACGCAATAATTCAATCTCATCTATCCGGGCAAGGGTACATAAAAGCCAAATCAGGTACAAAATTTACAAAAGCAAGTTCGAGACCTAAAAATGGAATTCATCGAGGAAATTATTAGGGAAAGAAATGCTAATTTGGATATAATCATTTGAGTAACTTAGCGTATAAGATTTAACAATCGATTATATCAATGTTTTGGGATGCACTACAGCGGAAATTATTCAAAAATAAGGTACCTCATTTATTTAATTTCCGTATTGTAAAAGGAACGCAATAGATTTTATCCAAGAAGATACGTGTGGATGTTAAACAAATAATCTAAGAATAGAAATTACCCTCACAAAGATGAAAAATTATCTTCTGTTTAATGAAATTAAGGGATCAAGAAGGTCAAATTAGTAATTATACCTGCTTCTGTATTTACGAATTCGGCTATAGCTTCAGCAGTACGTTCACCTTCATAGGTCCTGAAACATGATTAATTTGATCAAGTACTATCTAAACTGATACAAACACGGATTCAAAAAATTTACTCGCCAGAACAATTTTTTGTTTGCTTCATACTTCTAAAAATTGCTTCAAAGTGGTATCATACATAAAGGTAGAAGAGGCACACTCACTTTCTAGGATGCAAGGACCTTTTGGGAAACCATTTAAGCATAGGAAGCCCATTTATTTCATATTTGAGGCAAAGGTCCTCATCGTCGTCACAATTCACCTGCATAAACAACCAACTAATGAAAACAATGAACAATTGAAGCAACAAGCTCATAAATCTCCACTCAAAACTGCCATGTCAGCAGGGGTGAAGCAGGACCCACCTAAAAGTGAGCCGAGAATACAGTATAGGTGTCTGGAGCAGACCATGCCCGTGGCAAGGAACCCTCGACCATGTGCCTGACTCAATGTCACCACAACTATGGCTTAGCCACCCACGCGCATGGCAGGGAGCACATGACCGTGCACTTGGCTAGATGTCACCAAAGTTATGGCTCGGCCACTCACACCTGTGACAATGAGCCCACGACCATGCGCCTAGCTCGATGTCACCACAGCTATGGCCCGCACACCTTCACCCACGGGCATGGATAGATAGTCTGAGTACAGATTTAGCTACAGTCAGCAATTTGAATCCGAACTCACGGATACCCAAAACCTGACTCAGTAATTTATGGGTTTGGTCACATATAATGGGCTCGACCAAATTTTGGGTTGGTCAAGCAAACCTAGTAGTGTCAATTCGGGTTTCAAGTTTACATTGCAAATGTGCATGTTCATGGGGGGCTGTCCGACCTGACCCTTGTGCCCATTTTATGTGACCCGAACCTGCGACTTTTGGGGTGACTATGGTTGGGGTCGAAATTGGTGGCTCTAGGCAATCCCGCCCAACTCGAACCCAACCTGACCCGCTGTCCAAAATCCACAACCCAAACCCACATCTCTTTCAGGTCGGGTTGAGTCTCTCCAATAAAGTTCGTCATTTCTCCAGTTCATCGAATTTGAGTTTACAAGACACTCAATCAATCACAAAAAAATGGTCATATCTCATCAACCAACAAGACTCCAACACTACCACCGGACATTAATACATTATTAACCAAATCATTAAACAAGATAACAATTGTAAGAAACTACCCAGAGAGCTAACCTGTCCGATCAGAACAGCTTTTGACTTTCTGAAGGTGTTAGCAAGTTTTTCATATTCAGGAGCAAGCTTCGTGCAATGTTGACACCTTCAACAGAGAAGAAAATATATAAAAAATTATTTCAAATCATGAAATTAGATCAGTTGAACCGGCGTATTTTGCATGCAAAACCCGACCCAACTCGTATCTTGAACCCAACAACCTAAACAAACACGAATCTCGTCCAAGTTGGAGTTGGTAGGCTTTTAATTTGGGTTTTATAGGTAAAATGTGTAGATTCATGCGAGTTTGACAATCCCAAAATTGATCAAATTTTTATTTTTGAAACCTTGATCAAGTTTATTCTATGGTACTACAAAAAAAATGTGTATATGATTTCGGTGATCCAGGTCCAAATTGTCAGTTCAAGAATCTACTGTAACAAAATTAAACAATTTGTCACATAAATTTAGCTAAAATTTGAATCGTAACCAGATACAGATTGTCACATTGGCATCAGAAAACAAAAATAATCAGCGTTAATCGATCAGTCAGCTTCAGTTCATCCAAATGATTAAAATCTCAGATTACACATTTTCTTTTTGTGATCATTTTCTCGGCATCCAAACAGGTGGAGAGTGAGAAAATAAAAAGGGAAATGAAGGTAGGGGACGAACCAGGGAGCGTAGAACTCGACGAGAGCGGCTCGAGATTGGCCAACCTTCTTATTAAAGTTGGCTGCGGTCAATACGACGACGTCGCTCTCTTTAGCCGACGAGACAGAGATGATGAAGAAGATGAAGAAGAAGAGAGCTATGGATTGAGATGCGAAGGCAGTTGAGCTCGTCTCCATCACTGATCTCTCTCTCTTCTGTTTGTTTAGCCCAATTCTATGCAATTCTCTAGTCTACACTTTTGGACTTTCTATTTATATACTTCACTTTTTTTTTTTTTGGATTGTGTGTATAAATATTTACTTATTTATTTTATAAGTTGATTGATATCTTATTATTTGTATCTAAATTCGTGGGCACGCCTTGTATTTGTACGAGTCTAGATCGCATAACAGATATCAATCGTTTTGAAATTAAGTTACAAAAAATTGGATATTTGCACATCTTTTAGTGTGTGTTTGAATTTTACATTTTCTAACTTGTATCTAGCTTATCATTTGAATTAAAACCCTAAACGTAGAACCACTACCACACATTATTGATTTGGCGTTGAAGGAGATTCACTAGAGTTACTCTCGGTCTGGCTCACATCTTCTTTGTTTGTGTAGTATTGTAAACAAGTGTACCAACATTTTAGCCATATTCAATTATCGATTCTTTTCAAACTAATACAATCTCAACCCTGTAAAATATTGTGCCTTAAAATTAATGTCCTTGACCACTGAATCAATGGTTTACTAGTATTTTTTTTAATTAAAAGAAAACATTTTTTTTGAAGTAGTGCAATGATTACATGACAAGAAATACGTATAATATCTACCCATACCTCATCCATGCCATATCTATCACTAGATCCGAACTAAGATACCAACAGTGTCTTCGGTGACTCAATCCCAAGACACTTCGGTACCTAAGTGGTGTGCTAACCACGTGGCCCATGAGAAGTTGGTAAAGACTAAACATTTTGGGTAATGAATTGGTGATAAAATTGTAAATAGTAAGATTGTTTTCCAAATTCAAAGAAAAAAGCTACTATTAGAGGAATCCGTGAAACGACAGGTCGCTATCCAAACCGCCATTCAGGTAATTTCCATTTTACATCCCACGCAGATCTAACATATCAACGGTTCAGATATACGAACTTCAATACAACTATACAAACACACCGCAGTGGATTTTTTCTCCTCTTGCTCTGTCCCTCGTCTGTTTTCCCCAATTTTCCCACTTCCGAACTCTAAAAAATTCGAACTTTAGGGCTTTTTGTTCATCAATCTTCTCATCGGAATCGGGTTTTGGTAATTAGCTCTGTGAATCACTTCAACATCAGTGTCGGGCTCAAACCTAGCTAGATTGTGATTGTTTGGTAGCGATGGCTCAACCCAGCAACAACGTAAGTTCCAATTTTTCAATAATGTTCACGTCTCGTATTGTGTTTGGTTGCTGAGAAATCATAGGAAACGATGAGAAAAAGAGCTGGAATGTCTATTTTGTACTTTTTATCAGATGGGTTTTAAACATTACTGATGTTCCTGCAACTTCTGTGTAGGCTGCTGGGGTTGATAACACATTCAGAAGAAAATTTGATCGAGAAGAGTACTTGGAGCGTGCCCGCGAGCGTGAAAAGCAGGTTCGTGATTCAAATTTTCTTGGGTTTTTCTTTTTTAATGTTTTAATTTTTGTTATTAAAAAACTAACTTCAACTATGTGTTTACTTGGTGATGTTTTAGGAGGCAGAGGGGTGGCCTAAATCCAAATGTGAGTTTATTGATTAATAACTTGCTTGTGTTTACATTCACACTTCAATTATAAATACACACAAGCTTTTTGTGAACTTGGAGCTATGAAAGTGAAGTGGCGGGTCTATGGGCTTGAAGAACTAACTTCATTGTTTGTGTGCAGCAAAAGGTCCTCCAGTGCAAAGGAAACCCTTGAAACATAGGGATTATGAAGTGGATCTCGAGTCTCGTTTAGGGAAGACTCAGGTTAGTCACTCTATATTGGTTTCATTGCTAGTTCTTGGTTGTTGATGACTAGTTTTTGTTGTATATGAAACTGGATTCCATATTGCTAATGCAATCATGTTCTGAAGCCGTATTGCATATTGCACTCTGGTTTTTGGTAATGTCGTTATATGTTTGTCAATTCCAGGAAAGGAATTAGCATATGGAATTAGTAGGAGCTTGAAATGAAGTTTTTTGTATTAGTATAGTTTATGCATCATTAAAGGTGTGGGCCGTGATCGTGTTGGCATGCAATAGCAATATCACCACTAGTCTAGTTAAAACAGTGTGGACCTGGATCATGTAGCCCTACGTAGTATCTACTTTGGGTTTTACCTTAATTTTTGAAACACCGGCCTCATTCTAGATTTTTCATAAACCATTATGGGTATAATGAAATGCATCAATTCTCTTGTGTGGATGGAGCTATGGAATTTAGTTTGACTTTTTCATTCACGTGTCTTTTCTCCCTTTTGATTATTGTCATACAAAACATACTCCCTCCGTCCCAAAATAAGTGTCCTGTTTGTCTAAATTTTTTGTCTCAAAATGAGTGT
>JAYMTF010000023.1:0-70705 GCA_036897485.1 Pelargonium nanum
TCAAATTAGACTAGATATATTTTTTTATTATAAATTCTTATCAATCCCGTGCAACGCACGGGATGAGAAACTAGTTATTACAGATTCCACACTTTTGAGAAATTAAAATGCATAAATTATCAAGAATATCATCGAAATAAATTTGTGAATACAAAACACTTGTTTAAATAAATTTATTTTACTGTTTGCCCGAGTCTCAACCACGGATTTGATTGCGATTAATTCAAGATACAGAAAAGGCGGGCTCGTAATGGGCCGGATTACAGTTTGGGCCAGGCCTAACCGTATCAGGACATCTGTACTCGGTCCAATCAAGTCTTGCTCGATAGAACAATCCCAAATAGCTGTTTAGGTTTATCCTCCGTCCGTGACGGGAGCATCGATCCCAGCTCCGCCTTGTGAAGCTTCTGCCACCGCCCGCTACGGCCACTTCTCCGGTGAATAACCTATTCTCTGTTTGTACCGATCCTTTAACGAATTTCATAATTCAAACGTTTATATTCCTATTGGAATCACGGGAATCTGTTCTCATATCCTGGTTTCTGTTCGTTAATTGCAATTACCTTTCAGTTTTCTTCTTCGTTCTTCTAAATTAGGTCGAAATTCGATCTCAAATTTCATACAAATTTCATAGTTTCTGGCACTGATCCTTGAATTAGCTCAAGGAGCTCGTCTGTGCTGCAGGAATTTGCTATTTCAGTTCCTTCCTAATTTTTTGTTACGAATCATGAACCAGGAAAATTGGTTGCCGTGGCGTCCATATTTAGAGCTGGAGGAAGATGTGTCTTCAAAACTCGGTGCATTTGTCTGTAGAAGAGGCAATTGCAGCTGATGAGAGCCTCTTGTTGTACTGCAAGCCTGTGGAGCTATACAATATCCTTCGCTCACGTGCAAAACACAATGTAGATATCATATGTTTTCCTGTTCTATTGGATTGAGTTGCTTTCTAATTTTTATGTATTGAACTTGGAAGCTTTTGATGTATGACTTGTGAGTTAGATAGATGCTGCATTTTGTATTGAAGCACTGAGGTTGTATGCTTTTCTTGTGCACAATGAGGTAGCGATAGTATTAGAAAAATGTGTTCAGGAATGAGAATGAGATTCTCATTGGTTATGTTTGGATTATGATTTTTTGGTCATGAAATGGCTATGGAATGAGTATGTGATTTCCATTTCCATTCTTGATTCTTATTCCCATTCCAATAAAATTAATCCAAATACTACTTGAGTGATGAAACAGAAACACATTAGGTTATCTGGTAATTGCATTGATCAGAGTCTAGAGTTACTCTTCGGATGATACTCACTGGTGTCTGCATGTAATTATGTGGAGTATCTCAAACTCTATGCCAAATTTTTCTAATCAAATATTTGATTTCTCTGCAGCCTTCATTCCTTAGAAGGTGTTTACATTACAAAGTACAGTCAAGTCGAAAAAGGAGGTAAATATTCTGTCTTGATGTATCCTGTTCCTGATTACTACTCCATCTATTTCTTAACTCTTTATCATATTTTCTGTATCTTTATATTTTATTACATAATGTATTTGACTACGTATCGTTTTTAGGTTGAGAGATGGAATTGTAGTTTTCAACTATAAGGACTATGGCAACATGTTACAAAAGACTGAAGGTGTCGTGACTCAACTAACCCTCGTATATTACTTGATCCATTACAGTCAATTGTTCATATTACACAACCAACTTGCTTAACTTGTGTTTTGCTTTCAATTCCCCCCATCATTCCTCATGGCTTTAAATGATTCTATAGTCATGCTAATCTTGTTTTTAAACAGGTTCAAATAAATGTATTAGATGGAATTCACAGGAAAATACCAAAATTAGCATGTGTCTATATATGTGGAAATGTGATTGTGGGAAGTTTATTTGTTTAGGGGCTTGAAAATGATAGAGTCCGTCAATCGTCTAGAATTAGTGGTTTGGGAAGAAAACCCTCTGTTGAATTACTCATACTCTAGCATTGCAGTTGAATATGGGTAATCAAGTAAAAAAAAGAAAAAAACTCTATGCCGATAAAGAGAGTGAAGAATCTCAAACCAGAGACCAAAGTGGTGGCATTATTTCTTTTTATTATCTATTCATAACATAAAGATGTGGATCTTATTACCTCAATTATGGAATTTCTTTATAATGTTTATTTAATATCTTCCGGCTTTAAATTTGGTTCCTGACCTTTTCATGCTGCATCCATCAAATTTTGGCATTTCTCTCATGCAATATCTGAAGTTATGGAGCAAATCTTTAATATTTTAAAATATCCTCTCATTAAGTGAGTCTATGCTAGTTCTTTTTCCGTTAGAATGGTTGAAAGTAATGGTTTGAAGCATAGTAGACTAAGATTTCTTCAAATTATATTCATAGCGCTTCTATTCAAAATGCAATTGATTGTGTGTAGAACAATCAAAGTTCACTAAGATTGTTTTGGAAAGTCTATGCTATGGTTTTAGAATGAGATGTCTTATGTATTGCATTATTTTTTATTCTAATTATTAGCAGCATAGTCTTGAAGTGAAATCATACTTCAATCTTTTCCACTTGTATTTGTGCTTGTTTGTAATTATCTAAACTATTCAATCTTTGACATGCAGTAACCGAAGATTTTTCTTGTCCATTTTGCTTGATGCAATGCGCAAGCTTTAAGGTAGATTTTCATCTGACATATGCGCTTTCTAATTTGTTTTGTTTATTAAAGTTTAATGAGTTTATGGATTTTCAGTTTTGCTAGAGGTTTAAAGGAAGACAAATTTTTTGAAATCATGTGGCATAGATAATCCATACAAAAAATTTCAAACTTTATAGATTTGTCAAAAAATTAAATTAGAAAGTTCATAAATTACATTTTATGTTTAACAGTATCAATTGCATATGAAGTCTTTTCCATACTGTTGAAGCCTCTTCATTATGTTCTATATTTTCCGCAACATAACTTCCTCATTATGTCAGAGCTTATTATTCTGGCTGTACACATATTATTAAAGATTATAAGATGCCTTTTAATTTAATGATTACTCAAAGCTATTCCTGGTTTGATTTGAATTGTGTGAGATTATACTTTTCAATAGAACTGCCATCCAACTGAAGTTATCCCTGGTTACTTTCTCATTTTATTCCCCTTAAGCTGGCATTCTTATGAAAGTTAATTATAACTTTAATTCTATGCAATTTCTTACTGGAAGTTTTGGTTACTTGCTGTTGACACTGGAAATCAAACCTATCTTTTTCCCTTGTGGCAGGGTCTGCGGTATCACTTGTGCTCATCACATGACCTATTTAACTTCGAGTTTTGGGTTGGTAACTTAGAATATCAAGTCATTTGCTGGTCATTGAGCCTTTTTGGAATGGCTTGTCAAATACATTCATTTTGCAGGTAACTGAAGACTTTCAGGCAGTGAACGTCTCTGTGAAGATTGATATGTTGAGATGTGAGGTCAGAACTTTATTTTCATGCGGGAAGTCTCTAGGTCAATTTTTTATTCCCTGATGGTGAAATATTGTTGTGCTTTAGGAAGTATCATGTTGCCCAAATGTAACTCACAAAGGTGTCCAATTTTTTGTATGAGTGTACAAAGGAATAATACAATATATTTCCAACCCGTCTAGAATGTTTTCTAGGCATTTTAAGTCATTATATCATACAGCTTTTTTATCAGTTTAGATTGAACAATCTAATGAAGTTAAATTAAAAATAATTGTTAGCAATTCTAATTTAGGAGGCAAATTTTTTTTAGAACCACAAGTATTTCCTTTCAATACTATATCCTTTCCATCATTTATACAGACTATTGCTGATGGAGCAGACCTACGGCTGCAAACATTCTTCTTCTGGTATTTTTTGTATCTTTGATTTTACTTTAGAACTTCGTGTTGACCTCTTATTTGTTCCTTAGCAATAATATCAAGAATTAAAAAGGCTTATTGAATTGTCTGTAGCTCAAAGCCAAGAAGACGTAAGCCGAAGAACCCTGTTACAAATGAAAAGTATGTTCAATTCTTGGAGTTGGACTCTCCAAATCTAGTCAAGGAGAGCACATGCAAGGGATCTCTGGAAAATGGCGAGGGTAAGAATTCTTTGACACTTGCTGAAACAATGAATTCATGGTTCTCAAATCTTCTGTCTTCTAGATTCAATATGTAAAGAGCGTTATTTCTTATATAGCCACTGTTATAACTTTTTAACACTATTTTAACATGACTTTGTAATTTCAGAGGAAAAAAGAGATGGGAGAAAGAAGATTATAGTATTTAGTTTTGTCAGCAAAATGGAAGGGACTAAGTGCGTATTGAAATTTGAATAGCAAGAGTGAATATGTGTTAAACATTGATTTAGATTCTGAATTAGGTCCAGTTTAGAACCCTATATATGGATGCCATCATTCTGTTTTACTGATAGGCCTTCTTATTGACTTGGATAAAATTATAAATGAATGTCAATGGATCACGAGTGTGGGTGTATATTCTGGTACATAACACACGTTTTGCTTCAAACATGGATAAAATCTATCCAGTTCTTTCTTTTTAAGCGTGTTATATAGACAACTGAAGTTTGTTTTCATGCTTTAGATGATCAATCCTGTAAAAGCGAGAAGGCTTCCAAGTCAATTCTCAGTGAAATTCATAATGGAAGCTTTGGAGCTAGTAAGTATGGTCATGACTATCGTAGTTCAGTGGAGTACTTAGAACATGTCGGATCCAGCTTCAATGTTCCAGGCATTGCCATGGCTCAATCTTCTGTGGATGCTGAATGTTTAAAATCACAATCTGGAACTGATCATGCACTCCCTCCTACATTGCATGTTGCAAAAGCAAGAAAGTTAAGCGCAGAGCGATCAGACCCCAAAAAGTATGTGTACCCAGCCTATAATTTGCTTATCCTCTTACTATTTAATTGTTTCTTATACATCATTACCTTCTATTTTCTCCAGTTTGTTAGTTGTTTTGTTCTTTGTTTGAATTTCCATATATTTTGTTACTAAATTAAGTCTTGCAAATTCTTGTACATTGTGAGAGTACGAAGCTCCTGTTTCCATTTCCAGCATGCTTATTAACTTTTAATACTTTCCAAATTTTTGTTTCTCCAGCCGTGTGCTCCTCCAGAAGAGACAATTCTTTCATTCTCACAGGGTTCAGGTGATTACTGATTCTTGGATCTTTTATGAATTATGTTTCTTCACTCATCTGATTCTTTCTGTATGGGCTATTGGGTTGTAATGCATATTTAAACTAAAATGGTTTTCAGCTTAATCTTTCAGTTCTGGGGGACACTATGAACATTCAAATCGTTTACAGAGCTAACAGTCCTCCTTCTCCTCATTTTATTGTTGTGTTCTACATTTTTTTTGTACCTAAGTTTCTCAGTGTATTTTTTTATTAAGTCCAGTTTTATAATCCATGTTTAGCCCAGGCTGTGGTAATTCTCGAGTCTTCTCAATGTTTTTTTTATAGTGTACTTAGTTTGTGCAACATACAATCAGTATACTCATTTACTAGGTCAAGTAGTGTCAATGCTCATTCCTCATATTACTTTCTATAGGCCTTTTCTTATTTATATGAATATTGAATCTAGTCCAGATGACAGTGACTCGCCTGTATCCTTAAAATATTAAAAGGAAAACAAAACTTTGGGGTTATTGTGAGGACAAGTTGTTTTATCAGAATCTGTATTGTATTGTTTTCATTTCCTTTGATAATCTTGATTGTTTTGTCGCGGCACATTGCTCGAGATAATTGTGTTTTCTGATTAAACTGTTGTTGGAAAGTATCATTATTATTATGAATTATGATAGCTTGTCTAAGTGCAATGCATATGCAATTAGAAGTTAATAAGGGCTGTATAGTCTTATATAGTGGATAATGGACTTGTAACAATGTTTATCTCTTGTATCAATATATTTTTACTTGTTGCCGGTAATACCTTTAATGTTTTGTGAATGGACTTGATTATGAATGCAATCTTTCTTTTGTACTTGAAGCCCATGGCATTAGATCAAGTACTGTCAGACCGGGATAGTGAGGATGAAGTTGATGATGAAATTGCAGATTTTGAAGATCGAAGGGTACGCTTAGTGATGCTTTTTAATTTCTTTCACTTTCTTTTCTAAATTAATAGCCCTGCTGCAAAATTTAAACTTGGTGTATAGAAATGGTCATTTCAGGTGTGACAAGTTCGATTTAGTCATAGTAAGCTCACTTTTCTCACCCTTTTTTAAGACCTTGTAGTAAAACTATTGATGCACATCTATTCTTTGAAAGTAATTTTTAAAGGTCTTTTAAAGTGCTCTCTTCTAGTTCTCTTAATTCATAAAGAATACGTGACAATTAACTACTATTATTGGCTGCCTTCATCAAAGTAATTTCTAGATCTGCCTCTATTTGCAAGTTTATTTTGCTTTCATTGTAGTTGTTATTTACCCAATCGATCTCTACCATCACTTTTCTCTCCCTTTTTGAAGATCTAGTTTGTGTTACTGGGATTGTGAGCTGCAGCTATTTTTCAAAATTGTTATAGTAACTCAATCTATAAAGTTCTGTCCACCCAAACTCCAAATCCAAGTTCACCTTAATTCTGCTTACATTCACCTTACCCTTGTGAACTCAGAAGCTAGTATTGAATTTTTATGTTGCAGATGCTTGATGATTTTGTGGATGTCACCAAAGATGAGAAACATCTTATGCATCTATGGAACTCATTTGTGAGAAAGCAAAGGTAGTTTTTGGTCATCACTTAAAACTTCTATATTTTTCTCAATTTTTATTATGATATTAGACCTTTTTCTTAAATTCAACTTTAAGATGTGAATCAATTTTAGCTCCTTGGTTGAACCACTTGATGGTGGTATCATTTTCTGCTTTCAATATAAAACTCCTATGCTTTTACCATGGCAGGGTACTGGCAGATGGTCATGTCCCGTGGGCATGTGAGGCATTTTCAAAACTTCATGGACAGGCCCTGGTCAATTCTCCTGCTCTATTCTGGTAATATTCTGTATAATTTGGTCATTAGTGCCCACCCTTTTATCTCGCAAGTTTATAGATCTTGGTCTGGAAATTAGTGTTATTCACCTCACACCCAAACTGTTTTCAGTTTGTAACGAGAATTTTATCTCTTTGGTCGATAATCATTGTTTTATTTTGATATCTTTGGAGGGTATATCTTGGCGCAATGGTGAAATTATTGTCTTGTGACCTTGAGGTCTTATGACTGTAAATTCACTTATAAACTGAAATTAGGTCTGGAAACAATGCTCTACTTACTAACACGTGCAGGTTGTTAGCATGAAAATTTCATATTATTCTTCAAAAGAGTGATATAGATTTCAAACCTTATTACAAATTGGTTGGCATGGTCCGTATAACCTATCTTCCCCAAGTTCTTATGATTACATTGTTCAATAATCGTTGATATCTGTGGCCTTAGGTGTTGGAGGTTGTTTATGATTAAACTCTGGAATCATGGACTACTTGATGCCGGCACAATGAACAACTGTAACGTCATTCTCGAAGGATGCCGGAGTAAGGGCACGGAACCATAAAGCTAAAGCCTAGAGATATATACCTAGACAAGAGCTTGGATGCTACAGAAAGCTGAAGAACTTGTGATTTACTATGTTAGATCTTATTATAAAGATCTAATTTGTATGTACATCTAATTTGTAGCTGCCCCTCCATATTTTTTTTCTCCGGCGGACCAGAAATCTGATGATTATCCTTTTAGTATACCAAATATGGAATCTGAGGGCTTCTTGTTGGCTGTAAAGTTGTGTAATATACCTTTCTTTACTTAAATCAGTTAATTGAGAAACAGATAGTGTCTTATAATACATGCAAATGATACAAAAATGTTCAAATACGCCGTAATATTTTTATATATTTGCTCCCAGAAAACAACAAAAAGTCATCATCTACATTCAAGTGTGAAACTGAAACACATGATGCTTACTACTGCTGCTGCTGACTTGACTATAGTTAATTAATGCATTTGGATAATCTTGAAAATGGTCAACGAATCAAGAAAATGTCAAAAATTGAAAGTCAAAATGACAGATCTGAGCAAGCAACTGCATGGCATCCTTTGTGGACGTGATGTCCATGTGGTGTGGTGTGAATACACACTCGTACATATATATATATTCGAATATTGAATCCGCAAGCTCTAGCTCTTCAATTGGTTAATCTTTTAATAAACATAAACAATGTATAAACATAGTTTCCAAATCTACTTCCTACCTATATCTCCTTTTAATCTTCCTTTTTTTATTCTTTTCTTTTCTATAATATCTTTTTATGCAAATTTGAAGTAAGCACTACTTAAAATCATATTATAATACATATGAGATTTGAAATGATACTATATCTTAAGCTTTTTTTTAAAGATAAAACTGAGGTCCACTGATATTTTATTTGGCTTAATCTATATAGAGAATAAGAAATTTAAGCCAATTAATTTTTAGCTTAGTCTAAAACTAATAAGGTGACGACTTATCATTAAATTTCTTCCATACCTACCGAAGTGAATTGGTAGGAGCGGAGCGACCCGCTCGGATCCAAGATTTTTAATGAAATGTCATCACTTTATTAATGGCTTAGCCTAAGCAGGTTTAAAAATATATATTTGTATTTCTATTATTGTTTTGAATCAAATAAAATTTGTGGCTTGCTAATAAAGGCAGGTTGCTTTTGTAAATATAAATCATGATCCCCATGGCCCAAAGCCCAACTTATTTTATTATATATTGATCGGCCCATTTAAAATGCCATCCTATCCCAATGCTCTCAAATCTCAATCCCTTTAACATGTATTAAACGTTTTTTTTCTTTCCAAGATCAATAATTAAACGTTCTTCATTCTATAGTATATTGTATATTTCCATATTTTGAACGTTTTTGTCGTTGAAACGGTTTTTATGAGACACCAAAAATTTTAACTTGAAAGAACACAATTCGATCAAACAATAAGAAATCATATACCAACACTAGTACTACTATATTCACAATCCACAATATTTTTTTTTCTTTTTGTTGATTTTTTGTCCTCCACCTATATATAATATCCCTCTATAGATTGCAAAATTATGGGTCCAGCCCAAACTCCAAAACTTAAATGGGTCGGGCTGGATGGTAATGGGCCAGGCTTCAGTTCACATTATCATTAGCTAACCAATAGCTGTTGTCCGTGTGAACACAGCACCACTTGGTGGTGCACTTGTCCACCCCCACCTACTACTTCCGCCGCGGCTTCGCTCGGCGCCACCGCACCGCCCTTTCTCTTCTTCTTCGGCGACCCATTTTCCGACGAAGAAGAAGGCTCCGGCGACGCTCGCTTCGACTTCACTCTCACCGGGTCGGGCTCGCCCGAGTTCACTCGGAGCGGGAAGTTGAGCAGCGCCCTGGATCCGCGCATCCGATACGCGGCCCGGTCGTAAGCCAGCGCGGCGTCCTCGGCCGTCTCGAACGTTCCGAGCCACACTCTGGCTCCGTTCTTCGCCGGATCCCGAATCTCCGCCGCGAATTTGCCCCACGGCCTCTGTCTCACTCCCCGGTAGTGCTTCCCCTTCGATGGCACCACCGCCGGCAGATCTACCTTCCCCGCCGCCGCACACTCCGTCCTCTGAACTCCCACCGGCGGCAACACCTCCGGCTCCGACTTCACCACCGTCGTAAATTCCGGGAAAGTGAACGAGAAATCGTCCGGAGACTGGCCGGAGGCGAGAGATGGGACCCATCCGACGGTGACGGCGTCCCGGAGGACGCCGTAGAGGAGCATATCCTCGGAATCGTCGACCTTGAGAGGCAATTCGCCCCAATTGTCGGACAGACAGGGGTAGAGGCTGCCGAATCTGGTGCTCCGGCAAAACGCCGGAGCTGCGGCGCCTCCGGCAGCCGGAAATCGAGGCTCGGATTCGCCGAGCAAGTGGCGGCGAACGGCCTCCAGAAAGGCGTAATCGGACTCACTTCCGATACTGCTCTGTCCGTACATGACTGCTCTGTTTTTTTTTTTTTCGAATTTCGGGGTTTTGAGAAATGTTTGGGGTGATTGAAGAATTTTTTGGGGAATAAGTGAGGTGTGGGTATATATAGGAGTGAAGGTTCATGCACTTGCTGGAGATGGATTTGGATTTGTGTATTTTATTGTTTTTAGAAATATAAAAATTGGTTGTTTTGTGGACCTGCTTTCACTGTTACTTCGATTGTTGTTGTTTATTTGCAATTGGGAGATGGGTCCGATCTATGTTTCTTTGAAGGTTCTTAATGGACAAAAAGTGGTGACTGGTTGAAGAAGAAATGAATTTATCACGTGCTTAAATTCGAGGGAGCTATGAGGATGACGTCACGGTCTTACAGCAGCAGCCATTTGTTGCTTGTCTTTGTCTTTGTCTCTATACATAGAATCGCCGATCTGATCTGTGGCTCTGTTGCCTAAACAAAATGAAATATGGGTTTGTTTAGTTGTCCCCTGCCATTTTGGTGTCTCCATGAAAAACAATATATAAGTTCTAGATACACATAAGTTGGTGTACAGATATCGTTGCATATTAGTAGAAGCTGGTTAGATTGGTGTTAAACATATTAATTATGCATAAGCTTAATTAATAAAAATGGAGTTAGGAGGAACAAGTATGTTTGTTGCATGACGATGAAAATCGTTAAATAACAAATTCAAATAACTTATATGCAGGTGCGGAAGGAATAAATACATATCCAAATGCCAAGGATGAAATTTGGCCATGAAGTCAACCACAAAATTTGCTAGTTTATAAATAATTTTGTCATATGTTGTCGCGTGATTGGATGTTGGTAATGTGGGGTCCGTTTTATGTCCTACTCAAGAGTTGGGTTCTAGCTTCTCTGGCATGTCGTTCTCAAACACTGGAAAAACTTGGGCACTCTCCTGTGCCCTTTGACTATCTTGGAAAGAAATTAAACTCCTAGAAATCTCTACTTCTTTAGTTAGCGTCCTAGAGTCTGAATACATCGAGATGTGCTGGTGGTTCTTAATGAGACAAGGAGCTTTGAGGGAATCTGGCTAAGTTGAAATCTTTGAATGACTAAATGTTGGAGTAGAAGTTACACATATGAGAATCTCTTCTCGTGACGCCCACATTCTAAGTAAGGTAGAGTTGGGGGTTCTTCAGGGATCTGAGTGTTGTGAATCTCTTTAGAGTCTTGGAGTTTCTTGTGGGGGTTAAGTGTTTTGGAGTGGAGATGAGCTGATCTCTACGTATTTGAGCCCTACGTAATCGAACTTCCTTCAACATATATGACTTTCAGTGTGAGATTGCAACAAAGAGAGATGATGTTGTAGCATGAGACTGAGAATGAACTTCTACGAGACTCCCATGAACATAACTTTTGGTGTGAGACCACGATTTCATGAAGAGCTGATGTCGCGGCATGAGATTGAGACTGGGCATCTTTAATTAAGACTTTCATGAACATGACTTTAAATGTGAAGTCGTGAAATGAGAAGATAATGTCACAAGCAGAATTGACCATGTTTGAGACTCTCATTTCGGTCTGATTGTGTGACATGGAGATGATTATGTGGAATGGGAGCGAGATCGAACATTTTCGAAGTTTAAACAACTTCGTTAAGGAGTAGTGTCACGACTCACAAGACGAGACTCCTAGAGGTCTGTTGTTGGCTTGGTAAATTTTGGGACCCCTAGAGGTTTATTGTTGGCATGGTGCATCTCGAGACGTGTTGTACACGAGACATATTGTACACGTGCATGGTGCATCTCAGAGGTCCCAATTTATAATACATATTGTACATTTGACATTGTGATTCGACAAAATATCAATAAATTATTTATGTATCATATTGTCTCATTTATTGACAAAATATTTTGTACAAATATTTTTGTGGAACATTTGAGATATATAGCATTGCTCTTAATTAAAAGTATTAAAAAAATTGAAAGGATTACTTATACTCATGCCATTGCACCCATTGTTTACGTAATTTCAACCATAGTTTGCATAATTGAGATGAGATCTTACAAGTGCAATTTGTTAACATATTGTCTGAGATATCTATAAGATTTTTAAATTTAATCTTCCCAAATTAGAATAACAATTAATTTGTAAAAGTTGGATCACAAATTGATTAGGTGATCTCATTTACTAAGAATAGCAAGTAGGAGAAAAATATAATGAAAAGAAAAATAATCGGCAACGCCGAGGAGTGGTTGAAAAAGACAAGTTGCGATTGTTATACGGATACATTGGCTCTAGACATACAAAAATATATTACTTGTAATTTTCTTACAAACAAACATTACATTTTGTGGATAAGTCTTTGGAAAAGTCAATAGTCCAATAATAAATTTATATTATTATTTTGTGGGACACCACCTCACCTATCCACTCCACTTGCACACTACTCTCTTGTCTTTTGCGTGGCTTCAAGGAACCATCACTTCCTCTAATCTCATAGGTTAAGGCTCATCCAATCATATTAATGGATCTTAATTAAACCCATTTTACATTAAACTAATCAAGGTTTTTGATGTCACTACATATCTAATTATCTCATTGGATCCCACTAACCCCTTTTCGTTTATCTTTCAACTGGTTTTTGGTTGGTTGGTGGTTGGTGGTATTTTCCAAATTATCCATACTTTGTTATTTTTAATGAAATTGGTATATCAATTTCACTTATCAAGACAATAATGTGATATATTAACACCTTTAATCATGTTTTAGCATCTTTTAGTCTCAAAATAAGTAATTTGTGGAGGGGGATAAATGGAAATATTCTTGAGTTAAGTACTTACATAATTACATAAAATATTTATATAATCCTATTTGATATTTATTTGGATGATATTATATATATATATATATTTCAAATTTAAATCATATATTTTTTAATTAAATTTCTATACTCCATCCGTCTCAAAATGAGTGTCATATTTATCTTAAATTTGTTCTAAAATGAGTGTCATCTTTCATATTTTTAGTTAATTATACACGAAGTTTTAATAATATCCTTATGACAAGTTAGTAAGTATCTCTTAACAAATTATCATGAATATAAGAGTAAATATATCATACTAACTAATTTTTTTTCGAAATAGTAACAAAAACACTAATTTTAATACTGATGGAGTAAATATACCAGACTAGTTTGTAAGTTTAATGAATGTTTATATTCTAACAAAAATGTGAACTCGATTTTCAAATTAAAAATTTACCATTTCATAAATTTAATTTCTTGTATTCACACATATTTGTTTCGTCTACTAGTAAAATCGAGGTTATATGCAATCGAGAACGAGAACAAATTTCACACTCCATAACAAATTAAATGAGAACGAAAATGAAGAATTTTTACCTGTGGAGATGTGGACGGAATGAGACTAGCACGATCCCTAGCCATGAGTCCATGACCATCCAAATTGATCCCATCCACTTGTGCTGATTAGTTGTTAGTTGTGAACTGTGAGTAGTCAATTTTGCAAATATCTTGGTTGCTATTGGTGACCTTAATAAATCGATTGACTAATGATATATTATAATGTCTACCACCATTACATATATAGCTGTTTTGCTATCTTTTTCATTATAATAATATAGTTTTAGATTGTAATATCATAATAATGAGCTGTTTAGATCATTAGATCACTTTTATTTACTATATAGTTTTGGATTGCGGCCGCTAATATTAGCTGTGTTTTAGTTCCTTCTCCATTAATGCTACTCTTAATGCGCTACATACAAATGAAGGCTGTTCTTTATATTGATAGTTACAGTGTTGTTGCTCTTAATTAGAGTCGATATTAGCATGCTATGCTACTCAAAATTGTACGAGGAAAATCATTTTATTATAAGTTGAACATGGGCGTGGTTCGAAAAATATTGTTATGGGGACATCCAAACATGTTTTCCAAAAAAAATTAAGTATCTGGACAAGTCAATTATTGTGCCAAAGAAAGATAATTTCGAAAATGAATGCAACTAAGCTGTTAAAATAGTCCGGAACCTAGAGACACATGTTCAAGAGGACATTGGATTTTATGTGGACAACATATTTTTGATCTTCTTGCATCTTTTGCATTCAATGGTTCTTCTTAAGTATGGAGAATGCGCTTAAAAACAATGTCATAAAACGTATTAGGAGTCAACAAGGACGCCAAGACCATGCATCAAAACCTCCAAGCCTGTTTACCTAATTACAAAATTAAGATTAAACTCTCATCCGATAAAAGTCAATCCTAATCATGTTTGTCAGCTCATAAACTCTCTCAAGAAGGTCAATGGAGCTCCCGTTGATCTTGCCCTTTCGAACCTCACAAAAAATGTTCATCATTCTCCCTAAGGCAGCACACAACTCAATCAAAAGTAGGAAAACAATTTTGTTCCAAATTCAAATTTGTTTAACTAGTTTATTGTAAATAAAACACATGCACCAAACTTGTTTAAACCTATATCGGTAATGAATAAAAACGAACCTAAACTGCGCGCTTAGAGCCACTCGGGGACCATGAATCAAACTCGTTGAACCATATGAATGTTAAAAACAAATGATCCATAAAGAACAAAGAATAAATAGATCACACGACACATCAACACGTCCTCAAAATAAGTGTCATACTTTCAATTTTGAGTAAAATTAAGAAGTTAGATATTGTTGTATAATTACTCTTCAATTCTCATGGACATGTACTTGTTCTAACAATTTAATTAAAGAATACTCTAACTTATTGTATAGACGTTAATTATATTTCATGTATAACTAAAGAAGAAACAAAACACTTATTTTAGACAGATTAAGTATAATTTATAGTGAGATTTTTTGTTTCTACTTTTCATATGTTATCATCTTTGAATAATAAATTAAAAAATAAAACTAATCGTTGAGATACAAAGACATATTTCATGAAAGTGTATATTTTTAAAGCTTCACAATATAAAAAAACTCAATAACTTTTAAATTTTCAGTTATGATTTTAGTTCATTGAGGACCTGAATTTGAATGATCTAACAACAAAGTTAATTAGTTAACAACAAAAAGGTAATCTCAATTCATTGAAAACTCCTAAACAAACAAACATTACATGCCTTTGATTAACTTCTTAATACACACACGTATATCTATATATATATTAAATGAATAACGTTGCTGCAGTGCCGCCTAATGTCTGCTTACATATTTTTTTATAATACATTCCAAAAAAAAAATCATCTTCAATTTATGGTTCTGCCAAAAATTTCACGATAATTTCTAGAACTTCATTCAAAAGATGCATGCATATAATTGGCACACACAACGATGAGTATTATTGAACATAAAATATACGTATGTATGTTCAGGCAAACAGAACCTTTGACATTGACTCTAAATGTGTCACATTTGACTTTGACCATGACTTTTTCAGCTTTCTATTCTTAGTAACTTACGTACGGGTCGCTTCGTGCCAACGACCCATCACGTGCGTTGCACCGCAATGTTTGAGTCTTGTTCCTCACTAAACGACAAAAATAAGCTCCACGTGGACTGCTACTTGTACTAGGAGAGTACTAAAATACTAAACATCAATGTTCTCAAAAGGACCACGTGTCTAAATGCATGCAGCTACTGCATGGAACCTTCTCTTTAATGTAAAAAAAATATATAAATAAACTTACTATTTGCAATAAAAAAATATTAACATGATATTTTAATTTTTTGTGAGTTTAGGCATGTGTGATATTGAAAAGTTAGTTGTTGAATGGAATTCAAAATTTCCAATCAAAACATTTGTCTCCATTTTTTAATATTATATTTGAAATGTCAAATATTGCTTTTATTTCAATCAAGTTGGACCATTTTTACTCGGATCAATGAATATAGCCATTATTGGTGTCATCAAGTGGCTATTATATATCTTATTATAAAAATTATCTTAATCATGCATTAGTTTTGTCAATTTGTAGCTAATCTCTTTTATGAATTCACAAATAGATGACACCAGATTTGAAAACTACATCATATTAAAATAGAATTTAATTTATAGACGTATCCAATAAATATTGCGGCTTCAGCATTAATTAATATATAGAGTGTCTAATTAATTGTTTCTACTAATTAATTTATGATAGTGGCAAGTCAATAAATGAATAATATCAGATATTTAACATAAGTTATCAAATATGACAAACTTCAACTTTTAATTTATGCTCAACAAGTACTATAAAATGCTTATATATACCTTTATTTTTATAATGTGAATTAATTATACAATGATGTCGATCTGAAACGTGGGTGTCTTTTGTTTTAATATTTTTTTATGAAATTAGTAGGTTCTATGAATGTAACTTGCCGGATTGGGAAACTAATTATCCATGGACGATATGTACGAAGAATTTGAAGCACTTGTTTTGATATTAACTAAATTATTTGTTTTATTACATTGCTCATCAAATCTGAAAGTAAATTTTATCATAATATGAATTATTTATTAGTGGATAAGATTTAAGCTTTTGAAGTTATCATCTCGATTAAAATCATTATAAGATTATAAAATAATCAAAACTCAACCGATAATCAAATGGCTTAAAGCTATTGCTTGGGCTCAACAAATAATTCTAAGTTATTATTTTTCCTTTAATTATAAAGTAGATTATAATTTATACAAATAATTGGCCAAAGTGAACATTTGTGTAAAATATAACTTATATCAACTTCATTGGATTTTTTTGTATCACGTCTCTTAGGTTTTGGCAAGCCTAAAGCTAATATGTTGAACGCTAGAGCCTAGGAGTGAAGGCTTCTAGAATAAACTTAGGTTTGAAAGCTTTTTATAAAGTTATGTTTGTAATCATTTTACTATGGGTATATTATAGATAAATACAAATATACAATATACTTAATATTTATGTATTTGAATCAATATACATTTTTAATTTTTTTTTACACCTATTTCGAAATTGCAGAACTGGCCCATAGGTAGATATGACACATCAGATTTCGGGTCGAGTTTGAGTTTGTAAAGTTTGGACATAAAATGCATTGAATCGTGCGGGGTTACCCGACCTTACATGATATTCTACCCGATAAACCAGACTTGAACGATGGTCGAGTCGAATTGGGCAAAAGCCATGTCAAATTTTAGGTGTCTGCAAGTTCTAGTCTAAACTTAAAATTCTACTTATGGGCTCCTGATAAAACAAACAATAAAAATGAAAATGATGGATAAGAGCAAGGGTTGTATGTGCAATTTATGATTGACTTGAATTTGGTACAATTTATTGTGACAGTCCTAAGATGCTACAACTCAAGCTAATTAATGCAACAATGTTTCCTTTCCTATGCTGCCCCAAATTTGGTGAAAAAACAAGGCAATACCAAAATATATGGCTTGAATGATCCATACCATTAGCTCCATTAAATTTCAATTCAGTCAACATCACTACAAAGCATTCTGTATCTATTGCTGCTTGGTTGATGCAATACAAAAACCTTCCCAGAAATGGAAAACAACCTGTATTAGTATACAACAAAATCAACTTTAAGCATTGCCTTCACTTCACTTCTGTGAATTAGGCTATATATAATCAATATCCTCTTTATTCATTCATATAGACAACAAGGTAAAGACAAGAAATGGAAGGATCAGAGAGATTCAACAATGGAAGCCACACAATCAGGATCAGATATATGCCAAAAGTGAAACCATGAGGTGGTGGGATTTTTAAGCATATCCTATCTTTTAGAATGGCATAACAGGGCAATTCTCATCTCATTGAATGCATAGTTCCTAACTTCTTGTGTGATGAAGTGTCTGGAGAAAACAAAAGTACATATTCTTTTTTAACATCAAAAGTATTTTATTGCTTACAATTCAAAAATAGAGACATACTCAATACTATTTGGAACGCTTTCCTCCCAAATAACGTCTGGCATAGAATCAAATGATCTAGCTTAGTCATAAACTGCTCTATAAGCATACTTACGAGAATAAAAAAGTTTTGTTAAACCATCTAGACAAGTTGCTTATGTGAAAAAATACAAGAGCGAAGACATTGGATGCCTCTCCTTCGACCTGAATCACTTGAACCACTTGTAATATGTCAACCTCAAACGTCATCCGTAGGATCATCGTTTTCGTCAATCGAGACTACTTAGCACCAACCCACTTAATCACGTTGAATGCATTGATGTCCTCCCCTCTACCCTGCAGAGTTTGAACCACCTAAAACGCATTAGACTTGATTAGATGCTCTTGTCTACCCTGCTTTACAACCCAACTAAGCGCCTCACGGGTCGACTTCGCCTCCATCGTGCTGTTCGTGCTCATTTGAACTTTTTTACAAAACCGCCATTTTTCTCAAAACCTAAAAATAATAACTAAACGTTTGTCGTCATGACAATAACTCATTATTAAAACGAGAAATCCACTTTTTCAAAACCTTAATATTAAAAGTACACCTAACTAAATCTAATATAATTATATGTCTATGAGTTGAAGTTAATTCCCCCAACTAAGTTTAGCAAAGTGCATATTAATCACCAAGAAGCAATTAATACTTCCAAGAACAACACAAGCCACAAAGTTTCCATAACATGATCTTAATTCAATATTTGTAACATCAAGACAGTAACATGTTCCCAGAGGAGGGAAAGGAACCAAGCAATTCAGCTCCTAGTTGAAGGCTTGAAGCTTCTTTAAGCTTAACCTTGTTAGCTTTCCATGAACTGTAGTCCTTTAACTTCCACTGTTTGTGGTTACTTGAGTCAAATTATGAAGGAATAGTATCATGATTGAATTAGTACCAGGAATTGCACGGCTTATTTAACCATTCCTGGTAAAATTCAACTCCTGAACGCTAAGAAATGTGAAAAGTATAACATAGAATTATTGATCAATGTCAAAATACTTCTCATTATCAGATTAAAACCCCTGAGACCAAGCAAGTCAACCATATTATATAATTAAAAGTCAATCTCGGAAAATAAAATTTAGTCATTAACTCTGTTATTTCACACTGCATGAAAAGTCATCAACACTTGCATTTCAGCGATACACATCTGGTTTAAACACGAGAGAATACACCTGAATTAGTTAGTAACTTCAAGGTAACTAATCTGACATATATGGGTGTGAGTGTCAGCTTTTAAATGAAGCACCCCAATTCAGAGTGATGAAAGTAAAGTTTTAGAAGTTTTTAACATTACAACAGAGAAAATAATATCGAATCAATCATTGTCACATTCAGGTAAATCACAAAACCAAATTAATTCCTTGTTAGTTTTACTAATGATGCTGCTGTGTGTAAATGGTCATTAATTTGATGACGGTCTTTCCAGTGTGAAATGTTATATATTAAAACACGGAAAAACCTTGGACTTAGTTAGAGCTTCTACACTCGTTCATCCTACCTAAAGGAAGAAAGGTTCAAAAATTTGTTCTATGCATACGGTTCCCAAATAACCATTCTTGGTTTGCATTAAATAAATTGGAGTAGTTGCAACATGAAGGAAGTCTCACAATAAATAACCAACTGCAACCATTGACTAATTCTTATCTTCTAATTACAATAAGTTGACCCTACTTCATAAATTATTCTTGGGTTGGCACAATGTCCCTTTTCTACTCTTGTTGCTGTTAGTAAAAACAGACTTAACCACACGCAAATGTGCTGTAAATGTGTCGTAATCCACCTTAACTCTTGCCTAATGATCCTACGTACTGGACCATCAAGATTAGTAAAAAGACAGGACTGATTGGTGCAGCCAATAAAAGGAAGGGAAGACACATTCTTGTCATACTAGGTCTTCACTAAGCTTTAACTAATAATCTAAATCTGATCTCCTTTCAGCTATATAATTTTTGTACGAGTTAGGTAGCTTTGTCGGCCAACTTTTGCCTGAGATGAATCTAAGAATGAATATAAAATTATGAAATTACTTACTGTAAAGTGAAAAGGTTTAAGAAAAAGATGAGGGGAAAATTAAAGCTTCTTATAGTTGAATTAAAAAAATCCAAGTTGAATCAATCTATCAGCAGATGCATTATCAAAGAAATGGACCAAACCATGTTCACATCATCGAGGACCAAATCAGTAGATTCCCTTCTAAGCAATATTGGCTTCTAGAGATTGTATTAAAAAAAGTTCTCATTTATCTTCTTTTGTTAGTCTAATTGCGCCACTGCACATTAGGGGTGCCAATCTCTATTCAAAATTATCAACTCAGGTATAACAAATTCAACTGGTTAAAAGAACAATTAGCCCAAATTTGGTTCTTTACTCCAATCCTACATGAGTTGATTTGATATATATTTGACCGGAGGATCAGTTATAAACAGGATGAGAGCTAAAGTCTCTTCATGTGAGTTGTGAATTTGTAATGTCAAAGAACCCAACTGGTTAAAGTGTTAAACCAACAAGCTATCTAGGACTTATCCCAAACAAACGTGAGTTGGACTTTCATCTTCTAGAACAAAAACAAACCCTGAATTTGGTGACTTCATCAAATTCCATAGATGATTAATAAGATGGAGATTGAAATGTAGACCTAAACCCAAGATTTCATTTTGCGAGAACTTCAATTCACACGTAACCACATGTTCGTTCCGGTTTTCTTGAAGAAGTCCATCACTTCAATTAATTAACAAAACATAGGTCTGACCAAATCCAGGGCCTTGGCGTTATTTTTAAGACTTAAAACCCCATAATCTTGCCTTAAACTTAAATACATCTTCCCCGGACAACAACAGCATTAATTAACTAAGTTTCATGTTGTTTTATACTATAAAACTGTATAAACAGAACGTGCACTCTAGAGAACCAACCTGGAAGCAGACTTTAAATATAATCAAATCCCAAAATAGTAACTATCAAAAAGAAGACAAACAACAATTGGGATAGTAAACAAGTGACTCACAGCCATCGGATGATCCCGTTGTATGCAAATCCAACAATCCAAGAGTCCCGAATCGCAATGCTATTCACCTGGTCCTCACCTGCAAGTGATTGAAACCCATAAAAAAGAATTTAATAGAAGGATAATGGGAATAGGATACTTCGTTCTTGCATCCAAGAACCTTGAAATGAAAGTCGCATTGGAGCCTTCCAAATCCTCCTTCCTATATATACCATTCCTCCACTCTATCATTCCACTCTCAACTCTCCATCTCCATCTCCAAATTCAAAACAAACTGTCTTTTATCTTCAAAAGATTCAATTTTGAAGAATTGTGTTTGATTCTCTAACTATCAGCAGTAAAAAAATGGCTTATGAAAATGAAGTTTCAGCACTAGAGTTCATCAAGTTCCATCTTCTTGGTGAATTCTCACCTGTCCCAGTTTTTGGGTCATCGAATCAATGGATGAGCGAGGCTTCAAGCTCCACTCAAGCTGACGAGTTCTTCTTTGAATTCGAGACCAAACCTCAAATCATCGACCTCTCCACCCCAAAACCAGACAACACTTGCTCCAACACCGAGACCAGTTCTGAATCCAGCAATTGCTTCGATTTGGAGCCCAAATTTCAGTTCCCAGGTTTCGAATTCGAATCAAAACCTCAAACCCTAAACCTCGCGGTTCAAGAGCCAATCGAGTCGAGCCCGAGCCCGCAGTCGAATCGGAAACCAGCTTTGAAGATCGCGCTCCCGAACAAGACCCAGTGGCTGCAATTCGCGAACCCGAAACCCGAATCGAACCCATCAGTGGCGGTGCAGAAAAAATCCAAACTTGAGGAGCAAAAGAGGCACTACAGAGGCGTCCGACAACGGCCCTGGGGCAAATTCGCGGCGGAGATCCGCGACCCGAACCGCCGCGGAACCCGCGTGTGGCTCCGGACCTTTGACACCGCCCTTGAAGCCGCCAAGGCCTACGACCGAGCCGCCTTCAAGCTGCGCGGGTCAAAGGCGATCCTAAACTTCCCGCTCGAAGCTGGGAAGCCCGAGCCCGTCGCCGCCGAGTGCCGGAAAAGGCGCAGGGAGGACGAGGCGGCGCCGGCGCCGGTGAAAAAGGAGAAGTTGCAGCAGCAATGTAATGAAACGACGACGAATAATTGTATGGACGGAGCTCCGTTAACGCCGTCAACGTGGAAAGGTTTTTGGGACTGCGATGTGAACGAGATGTTCAGCGTGCCGCTACTGTCACCGTTATCTCCTCACCCGCAGATGGGTTACTCACAGCTAATGGTCATTTGAGCAGTTAGTTTAATCCTGGTGGCATTTGTAAAATTCAATTTATTTTTTTCAGAAAAAAAGGGTGTATATTTGGATATTTCTTGACACATTAATTCAATTTTTTGTTTGTTATGCTCATATTGTTTGTTTCTGGATGATTTCATTTTTGGGTTCAAGTAACTGAATGAGGATGGTTGGTTGGAGTTTCTAGCAACATTTTCACAAAACATAGAAATTTCTAACAAAAATTTGGTGAAGAAACGAAACATTTTTTTAGTTTGGAAATCATATTGATCCAGAGAAATTGTATCACCTTATTTTTAGCTGACTACAGGTAAAATTTTGTATTTTCGCATACTATGCATTAAATTTTATTCAAGAATTTATAATGTAACTCATTATTATTTTTTTAAAATCTAATATAACTCATTATTAATTATAATTTATATTTATAACAAAAAAATATAAATGTCAAAGTTTTATTGGATATATTTTATTTTAATGAGTCGTCATAATTTATTTGTCGAAATGATTTTAAACCAAAAACCTTTTACTCTAAAAAAACATAAGATTAAATGAGTACTAAATAAAAAGAGTAGAGAATTTTAAGCAAAAAAATTAATTGGCTTAAATTAATTCACAACTAAAATAGTGACACATCATTAAAATCTTGGATTTGGGCGGATCGCTTCTCTCCCACAAATTCATTGAGTGGGTATGAGCGATATTTTAATGAGGTGTCATGTTATAATTGACTTGGCTTAGCCTAAGAAAAAAATAACATGGTTTAGATTCATTTTCCTCAAATAAAAATATAATTTATTTTATTGTGTAAATGATTGGAAGTAAAAAAACAACATTTTAATAGTTATATTTCTTTCTATAATTAAGCATTAGAGAAAAATAAAATAACTTAATCATGAACACAAAGGGACAATTTTTGTAAAGGCAATTGAGTCTTAACCAATTACTATGGTTGATGATATTTTTTATCATGTTAAGCATTATATATAATATCAATGACGTTATTATTATTATTGTTGATGTTGTTATTAATACTTGATACGACTTCTTTTGTGTGTGAATACTAAATTTAATTTACAATTTTTTTATTAGGTTAGTGATTCTTAAAATTCAATAGTCAGCCATTTGGTTGAGGTTGAAATTTATCCAGTACTTACTAATCTCAAAAGTGATCATACAATCGAGGAGTGAATATATAGTTAATGCTTAGATATACTAATATGAAAGTTTCAGCATAATTATTTTCTAGTACTCAAAATAGAAGAAAAAAAGAAGAAGAAATAAAACTAAATGAGACATATGCATTTCTAATACATTGGATGGTTAAAACTTAAAATGATATGAAAGGAATATATATGGAGAGGGTTATTTTGCTGTGTAAATGATCAAATTCAAGTCAAAAGTAGGCATTGGTTTAGTCCTTTTATTTTATTTATTTATGTCAATTAAGCACTATATAAACGTACAATTTGAATTCAGCCAAGGAATTATTTTTCAACCGTTGTCGATCGGATTAGTAAAAGTTGTTTACTTATAATTAGTATTTAATTAAGCAATGATTCAATAATGCATGTCCTCATAAGTCATAATCTTTGTTTCAACTTTAATAACTTTAAGGTGCACCAAAATTGCGATCCAATCCATCCTTCATATTTTTTCAAAAGAAAGAAAATTAAATAATCAAATAAAATAAGGTGGTCAAAATGTATTCAAAGCTAGAGACGTGAAGTTTGAACTAATTCAGAGGAGGAGCCTACTGGGCTTAAGCAACTACTTGCACAAATTATATGTTCCTTTCTGCGTTATTCACAACCTTTTATTTTGTATATACACCAAAACTACGAATTGAAGATTTGTATACGCATACGCTTAATCTCCAACTTGCACAAACATATATTTTTCAAATTGTTGAAATTAATCCACACTTTCTGACTTGTGCCCATCAGTACGAAACTGTACGTATAGAGTTTTCTTAGTCACCAGCAACTTCTAAACCAACTTCCCAACTTCTACAATTATGTTCAGATGTGTCACTCTCGTTTTGAATTTGCAGCTGCCGAATCAGATGACGTATCCATCCTCTATATGGTCGCCTAAAACTTCAAGTACAATCATTGTAGGTTGTTCATGCTCTTTAGGCTTAGGGGGAGGATTTCATTATTGCCTTTAACTTGATTATTCAGGTTGATAGGGAGGATTCCATTACCTTCGTTGCGATTATTCATGATGCTTTAGACGTGGTGGCTTAGTTTGGTAGTATCAATTTTTTGTTTTCACGCGAGTTAGTTTGCGAACCTAGTGCTCCACAAGTTAGTTAAGCCTTCGGTCTATTTATTATACTTGCATGGGTGGATTGGTCTTCAAACACTTGAATTTATACCGTTTTCATTATCGTCCAATTTAAAATAATAAATTATTAGTTTTTTTTGTGCTAAAAAATTATCATTCATATATAAAAACTTTGCTTACACGTATGCATCATTAATATTATGAATTAAGAAAAAAAAATGAACCTAATTAGTCAGTATAGTTTGAAGTTTAAAAGTAAACAAGCCTTGAAAAAATACTATACCTAAATACTTTTTGAAGCAAGATATCAAATAAATGACTTAGAAAAGTTGCGCCTTGTCTTTGGTGTAAGTTCGAAGACAGTGGTTTTGATCGTGGCTGTGGTAAGTGGTGACGAATACGTATTTTCATTTTTACGAAAATAATTCAAAATTCTGAATGTATAGCAAATCAGTCAAGAACACTCAAAACTTTGAGTTGGAGACATGCAATAAATTAATATATAATGCAGTATAAAAAAATGTATATATTTGCATGATTTTCGGCAGCAAATTAATATTAGAAAATAGTATTCATATGCTTGTTTCATTTCCATCCACAGAGTGATGAGCCAAAGTCGTCGGGTTCCATTATATTTGATTAATTAAGGAACTAATTAATAAATTAACTAATGAAAACGGTTGGTTTATTATCTCAATCATGCATGGGCAGTGACGTGAAGGAACAGATCATATACAATTCAACATACCTTGTATTTAATGTTGTCGGGTTCGGTTACTTAGGTTTTCAGACATTGACTCTCTCATATTTCAAATTTTGATGAATTCAAATCCACGAGTATCTCTTTCTCACCATCTCTATCGTCGTGCCACTTATTTATTGTACCAGTATTAAATACTCTATTTAATTGGTTCATAAATGGTTACTTATGATTACTCATTGCTACTCGTTAATTTATTAGATGAGAAAGTTTGATGACTGACAAGTCTAGTCTGTTTATATTACTAGCTACGTATACAAATTTACTACAAACTGCCATTTTAATTCATAAATAATTACTGCCAACTATTCTTAATTACCATCACGATCGTGCTTGGTAATGTTCTTTTTATAATTAATAGATGATAATCATTGACAAGTTATTAATTCTCTATTGTCGCTTTCATAACAAAAATTAATTCTCTATTGTTGATCTTTATAACTTTGATAATCAGCAACTCATAATGTTTAGTTTGTACAGGACTATATTTGGGTATATGACTGGTCATCAAGCAAAGAAAATTTGCATTCCGTGAATTTTGTCTTGAACGCGGTTGGTTTTCTCCTACGTAGAAACTACAACGGTTATAAAATAAAAAACAATTCGTCTTTTGTAATTATATTCATAGAGTTATGTCATATATTTCAAATGAATAGAAGAGTACGATTTTAATGTTATATATATTTTCTTAAAGTTATGTCATATATTTAACATGTCGTATAAAAATAATTGTATAAATGATGATGTGTTTGGCATATCAAACATATTATCAATATATTGGATTAGTCAAATTAAACTTTACGACTGTGTGTAAGACATGTGTGCCCTCATGCGCCCCTCCTATATACATGAGTGCTCTCAAGATGGGTGCGCCCTCATACCCTCACAACATGCGTGCATCCTCATGCCTACCCCAAAACATGCACACCTTCATGCGCGTCTTGCATTCGCCCCTCCAAAATAGACAAATTTCAAGGCCTCCAAAGTCGCACCCTTATTGCTCAAGTTAAACTTTGAGACATTAGATCATGACCTATAAGGTCCTGGAGCCGTAGACACGCTTTGGCGCCTCCCATAATCTTAATGCACGCATCAGTAACCTAGCTACATGCACGATTAGTAACCTACCAAATCTCTGTACTACACCTAAGAGTAAGTGTGTGTGAAAGATTTGGGCATGGTACGCTCGGAGCTACTTCCTAGACTTGGTCTTATGCCGTATATCTCCAACGCCTTAACTTAGCACTGACTTTAAGGAGATGACATCATTGACACCTCATTATTAGGCCTCGATGTCATATCATTGTGACATTTTTTTTTACGTTATCATGACATTATCATATGATGGATAAAATCAACATTTTAGATCATGCATGACATCATCAAGCCCACTTACAACCAATCACAATTTGATATATTGCCGCTCACATTTTAACTTTACAAGTATAAATCCCCTCTCAAGATATGAGCTAGGGACGGAGCCAGTGGACTACATCGGGGGCTGCCCCCAAGCAACTACCTCTATCACTATTAACGGGAACATACTACCAATTAATCTATGATTTTTTTTTTGTTTCATTTCTTTAATTAATAACTATATATCTATTGATCAATTTATTATTTTATTTTATTATTCACGATAACGAGAACACTTAACTCATATTTTTGTTTTGATTTTGTGTTTGAGTTTGATAGTACCGTAGAAATCCATGGGTTTTATAGAAATATAGGGCAATATGTTAAGTTTGTAGGTGAACCTTTTTATTGATGCCGTATGTTATTTGCCCCATCACCGTCATTGAATTATTTGTGAACTTTTCCAATATTAGTGAATTCGAGGCATATTTTTCGGTTGACCATTGCTGAGTTTGGTCAATAAGAGTTTTTTACATTATCATTCAAGTTTTAACGTCGTCAAATTGCATTTGACCACGTGACCATAGTTGACCTGACAAAATTGACCACCCATGTGTTAAGCTCAATTGACTCACAGTAATTGGGCTATATAAAGCCCAAAAGATGCTTCAGCTGGGCCTGGGCTAGCCCATTAGACTAGTTCACCTAAACATATTTAGTAGCGAATTGGCTGAATGCAGTTCAATATTTTGGATTGTTTTTTTCTCTTTCCAAAATAGTCCCTACACTATTTCAAATTTTCAAAAGTAGTCTAAAACTGTATCGCGTTAGGATTTACCGTTTGCTGAAGTGAGTATTAAAGTCCATCGTCGTATAATATAAAGTGAAAATCTACATATAATGGTATAAGTGAAACCTACTAATAATGCTGACTTTTTGATAGTGGAAGCCAAAATTCGACTTGTATCTCACATTGAAAAATATGAAATCTTTTATTAAAACAATTACTGCACTTAGAAAATATTTAGTTAAGAGATGATTTACTATGTGCCTATTCAAATCTAGAGAGCAAGTTTGGGACTCTGGAGGTCGACAGGTAGATGAGTCGGAGCTAGATACTCGACGAGTTGAGCGGGGCGTGTTGTAACAAACATGAATACTTATTAACTTATTCTAACAACATTATTAATAACTCATGTAACGTATCTACGTACACTTATTTCAAAATAAATAAAAATACAAGTAATACAAAACACTTATTCGAAAAGAAGTATATTTTATCATTCTGTTCATGATGAAACGAATAAAAACTCAATTATTCATGCTCAAGACTGAAACTCAAGGTCTCTGATGTTTAATTGTACAAATCTCCGATAGTTCAAAAATCAGTTACTTAAAACCTCTCAAACGCAACAAACCAACAAATGTATCATAGTCTCCTACAACCCTAACGTATATATATTCACAGTTGGCAAACCATATAGTACAATAGAAAAAATGGTTGATGACATCATCATCATGATCATGACCTCTATCTTGTACCACGTTGTTGCAAACAACCATTAAAGCCAAATTGTTCTTGCTTTCGCATCACAATGGAAATTACCATTTTCTTGCAACCAATACAAAACTTACAACGTACGTAGGTGATGTTGATTCAATTGCTCATTTAGTTTTTGGAGTATTGATACCAGCAACAATTTCTTGGTATTTCAAACTTCAACAAAGTTCATAAAATTGAATGAAAATGTACAAGAACTACCCAAAAGTCTCAAATTCATGTTAAACTGAATTTTCTGAAGAATTATGTTTTAAATCAAAACCTTATTTTAATTTGGTAGAGCCATGCACAGCCATTTGAACATTGCAGTCACTGTAGTAATGAACCCAACTTCATGATATTTTTTTTTTTGGATAAGAACTTAATGACATTAAATTTTTAGTTTTATGAGCTTGGAAGTACTTTGGCTCACATCACATGTACTGGATATTTTGTCGTGTTTATGTATAGTTCTGCTTGGATATATTAGTCGGATTAGAAGACACTGACATTAAACAAAAAAATTACGATGCAAGAATATGATTTCTCCAATGAAGAGCTGGGGTACGGAAACCTCCTAGGTTTCATCGTAAACGGTTATAATGTTTAAATTATTAATATTTAATCTTTCTCAAGATCTTGTAGTATGGGGTTTGGGAGATTACCAATTGTACTTGTCTGTCTAAAAAGGTTTTGAGACTCCACTTGTGTTAATGACTCGGAGTAATGTGATCATAATTCTCAAAATTAGACGTGAGTCGTAGAAGCGCGACCTTGAAGACCTAGCTTGATATACTCTCGTGAGTCACGAGTGTCCTTGAAGGCCTAGCTTGATATGCACTTGTGAGTCACGAGTGTTCTTGAAGGCCTTGTGGATATGGAGTCGCACAAGCTCACTGGATGGCCTGTGCGTAACAATGCGGAAGGGTTGGATGCCCAGAAGGAGGTCTTGTCCAAAAAAAGTGTGCTCTTTTATTTCGTACACATGTAACATGACCAAGGATTCATAGGCCCATTAATTTCACGACTTAATTCAAATTTAAAAACTATTAACCGATACAGAAGAAAACATGATTTTTTATCAAAAGAAAAAATCAAGTTGAATTAGTTGTGCAAAGTTGACAATGACATAAGGTGCATCGGGACAAATTGAAAGATAATATCACTAATTGGTTGATGAAATATTTGTACAAAAGTATAAAGGTACAAGGGAGGTGCTATTTTCTAAATCTAGCACTAGCATTTTAATATATTTCACTTGTTGATATTATCCGAAGGTCAACTTCACGTTGTTTTCTATACATTTGATCATTTCATAAAATTAATCGCCAATTTATTGAATTTTTGCATCGTTGCGTGTGTAGGTGTAACTGGTTAAAGTTCTATTTCTTTTCTTTTTTTGTCTATACATTGACACAACAAATTTCGATCAAATTATCTTTCTATTTTGGTCCCATTAACATCTATTCATGTTCATATTGTGAACAAATTTGTGAATCTTTCAAAGTCCAAACGATACATGTCATTTCTTTGAATTTTTGCTACAAAAATATAACTAGACGTTAAGTGAAAAAATATATATACATATAAAACTCATTTTTCTCGTAATATTTAGTAAGACTCGCATTGACTATTTTTATTGTAAAAATGTAAGCCATTAGAGCCTTGACATTTAGATTACAATTTTGACAATATTTAAAAATTTAGAACGAGATCAATAAGAATAACTCTGAGAATGAAATTTCTCATTATGATGAACCTTACTGTTGAACTCAACCTAATACATTTATGGGCATATGTAAACATTAGGGCTTGTTTGGTTATTGTTATATCTTTTGTAGAAATTAATAGAAATACTTTTGTGCCATAGTGAAAACAAGTAAAATATCAAAATGTACATAATGTTTACGGCCACTCATGTGCAATTTCGTTGTCTTTGCAAGTGTGTACCAAAGAGAATATATACCAAAGAGACGTTCGGACGACCGTCTCCTACTCGAACTTTAAGAGATGAACGCCTGAGCAGTCTGCGGCTCGAACCTACCTGAAGCCTCCAGCAGTCCCCCTCCCTTCCCTCTCCACCCATATTCACGCCCACACTTTGTCAATTTTATCATGGATTTTCAGAGGTGTTTCTTTCAACTCACAAGAAAAAAAAGTTGCAGTTTGTCCACTCAAAATCACAGATCGAGTCTAATGTTCCTATTGGAATCAAAGATGGAATCTTTCTCATGGAATGTCAGATGATTGACAAGACACAGTTGGTGATCTTAAACTAATTGACCTTTGATGGAGTTGAGTGTTTTCTTTCAAAGCTCAAAGTCACAGTTGGTGATCAGCTAGACTCCGGCTCTAACAATTGCACTCTCAATCGTTTTGTAGTTTCATGTATTTTCAATTTCGTTTCCCTTATTTCTGGGGCGTATGTACTTTTGATTTTCATCTTGGAAATTAATAAAGAGTTTTTTGCTGATAAAAAAAAAGAGAGATAGGTAAGATCTTGTTCTCGTTTTTAATTTTGTGGGTGGACCGAAGAGACAGATAAGACAAATAAGTGTCCATTCATGATAGGAGAAGATAGAAAGCTTAAGAACGTCAAGATTTGAACCTCTGACTTTTCGGTAGCAAGACTCTGATATCATATTAGATAACCAACTCAACTAAGAGTTCGAATTAAAAGTTGAAGTTCTCGTTTATTCTTTTAATACTCCATTATATTTAAGAGTTGATGTTACCAAACTAGCCCTTAATGTTGACGCTGCCGCTCTTTTTTAAATAAATTGTTAATTAAGTCACAAAACTGAACGAAAACAAAGAAGATGAAATAAGAAGAAGCATCTGATGGAACAACGAAGCTGCACGAACCAACCATGTCTTGTTTCGTGATCATTGGAAACACCAGTCTGCTGTGTATATGCTGTTGACGGAGATGGAGAAGCTCCCATTCGTCTTCTTCTCAATGGATTCTTTGTTCTCAACCCTCGCTCCTCTGGCACGGAATTTTTGCCTTGTCTTTTTCGCTTCGCTATTGCTTTTTGTCGCTGCTTATATATTTTCGTGTCCTTCGCCTTCTACAATCCCCTCTACTCAGCTCGCTCATTTCCAAAGCTTATTCCTTTTGGCGGTGTTGGGTCGTTTTCTGAACTGGGTTCTTGTCACAGAAGCGCATTGTTCCAGTTTTTGTAGGTAATTACATGCGTCTTGTTTCGAGTTCCGGGTTCGGTTCTTGCTTGGCCTGTAATGTTGATGTTTTTGAGATGTTCCAAGGATTTGAAGACCCTGCATTGAGTTTTAAAAGATGGGTTTTGAATAATGCACATGAAGTGACTGAGGAAATGTCTCAGAAAGAAAAAAAAAATGAACTCCAGAATTTTTTACAAATTTGAGCCCATTTAAAATTTGTAGCTCTCTTTACTACATAAATGTATTATTTAGAATGCTGAGGCATCTATACATTTATTTGTATACTATTGTAACTTTTAGATGGCTGAGGGGTGATGCTTGTGTGTCTTCCCTTTGATTTAAAAGGAAAGATCTTTGAATCATATGAAGTAATCAATAACAAGTTTCTATCCACAGATCAGCACCTTCTTCTTCCTGGGTGGGAGCTGAAGCAGGACGCTGCAATGGAGGAGGACAAGACAGCAATGGCCCTTGAGGCTATTAGCAAGGAAACGGTTGATCTGGTATGTCTTTTGAATTATTATGCGTTATGGTGATAGAATTTGCATCTATACTTTGTAAATCGGTGTGAAGTATGTTTTTTAAGAAACATTGTTCTAGGAAACTTTGCTGCTTTTGAATTCTTGGATTAGTGTTCCTTGTAATAGGATTTGATAGCTTCATTGCACGTTGATAGTACCTTTTTGGATTTAAGTTGTACGGGAACATCAGACCTATATTCTTGTATTCTTCACTTCGTGTTGCATTGTCCTAAAGTTGCCTAATCAAAGAAAAGGGACTAAATTGGAAAAATGCTTTTATGAACCCTAGAAGCATCTTATATGAGCTTTCATATTGGTTACAGAGCAAATAATGATCTCTGTTGAAATTAGTCAGAACAAAATCATGCAACTATATTATAGGTGATAAAATTTGCAAACATGAAAATTAATTTCTCTACTAAATTATTTTGGTTGGAAACTATTTGCTAATATAGAGTATACTTATGGCAGGAGACTGTTCCTATTGAGGAAGTTTTTGAAAAGTTGAAATGTACAAAAGGGGGTCTATGTAGTGATGATGTTCAGCAGCGTCTGGAGCTGTTTGGCTACAACAAACTTGAAGAGATACAGGTTTGTTGCAAGTTCACTTAGCTTCTGGTCTTCACTCAACTATGGGAATATATATCTCATTTTAAAAGGTAAGATTTATTATGGTTTTGTTATAATAAAAAATTGTCATTTTCTACGCAGGAAAGCAAACTACTCAAGTTTTTGGGCTTTATGTGGAATCCTCTGTCATGGGTTATGGAAGCAGCGGCAATTATGGCCATTGGCCTTGCACAAGGAGGGGTAAATTCATAAAATACATCTTACTCATCTGATGGAAATGAGAAGAGCTTATTCAATCAGAACTAGAATCCTGATTTCCTATTTGTTTATCAACATGTTTCTCTCTGCAGGGCAAGGGTGTAGATTACCAAGACTTCATAGGCATTATGGCGCTGCTGATTATAAATTCAACCATCAGTTTTATAGAGGAAAATAATGCTGGAAATGCTGCTGCAGCCCTCATGGCACGACTGGCTCCAAAAGCCAAGGTTTGCCATCTAACAAGTTTATATTGGATAAATTACCATGTCTTGCTGTTGTAAAATTACCTTTTCAATCAACTGTCTCAATTTTACTATTGTCCCCAACCTGCTAAATTCTCACGACTCTTCCTAAAATATATTGTTTTCATCAGGTTTTGCGTGATGGGACATGGAGCGAGGAAGATGCATCTGTATTGGTTCCTGGAGACATTGTTAGCATCAAGCTAGGGGACATTATTCCTGCTGATGCTCGTTTGCTTGAAGGAGATCCTCTGAAAATTGATCAGGTACCTCGTCTGTTTTGCTATAAGGTTAATCAAACATTAAATTCCTGGTCTTCAAACACATAATACAAAAGCAGAAAAAAAAAAAAATACAACTGGAATTATCTTTGTGAAATCAATATCACTGACCTTTCAATCATACCTTATTTTTTGGAGCGCAGTTGCATTTCTTTTATGTTAAAATGCTTCTACAACTAGACTAGGTATTTATGCAAACATGTAACCTTGGTCCTGTCCTAAGTGACACTTTAATCGTAATGGCCTTGGACTTCATGGTTTTGAAACTTAGACATTAATCTGCCAATAACTGCATGGAAATCAAATCCAGAAATCACGATGAACACATTTTTAGTTATGTACAGACATGCATACAATGGTGTTTATTGCATGCGTGTCTGTATAGATATATAAATATTTGAATCTGGAAATGTTATATCACAAGATTTACATCTAAAACTTACCTTAAAATATGATCTGTATGCTTGTACTTGTGAACTAAAAGGCAGTAACTGCTATGGTTATGCTATAGACAAGTTCAATTGACTAATACCTGGATTTTCATAATGAAAATGTATCAAATTTATACTAAATTTTGGTGGTTTGCTGTGTGTTAAGTTGGAGTTCAATTCTAGCATTACGTTTGGCAAATTTGATATTTGTAGTAAGTTTCACATACTTCAATATTGAGCTTAATTACTCTCTCTTCTTTCCCAGTCTGCTCTTACAGGAGAATCACTTCCAGTGACGAAACATCCTGGGGATGGAGTTTACTCTGGCTCAACATGTAAACAAGGAGAAATTGAAGCAGTTGTAATTGCAACTGGAGTACATACATTCTTTGGGAAGGCAGCTCATCTTGTTGAATCAACTACACACATTGGGCACTTTCAGCAGGTACATTCTAGTGATTCTTGTCGTTTTGATGATACTTAGTTCATTTTCAGAACCTAATACCACTTGTGCAATTGCATTCTGCTAATATTAAGTCTCAGATTTTGCATATAACATCATATGCAATGTTACTATGATTCTAACAGGCAAAGGAATTTTGGAGGTTATACAATCAATATAGACTCTTGTGTGTAACCTAGAAAATCCACTCTTGACATTTTGCTTGATGGGTTCAGGTCTTAACTTCAATTGGAAACTTCTGTATTTGCTCAATTGCTATTGGGATGGTGATTGAAATCATTGGCATATACGGTATTCAAGGAAGGGGTTATCGTACTGGTATAGATAATCTTCTCGTTATACTCATTGGAGGGATCCCAATTGCTATGCCAACAGTTCTTTCCGTTACTATGGCGATCGGTTCTCACCGCCTATCTCAACAGGTCTGTGAACCTGGTTTTTAATTGATGTTATTTTATGCCTTTTCCTTGAGGTCTTTGCAGCAACAAATTGTTGGAGTTCTTAATAATCAGTTGACACCATGTGCAGGGTGCCATAACAAAGAGAATGACAGCTATTGAGGAAATGGCAGGGATGGATGTGCTGTGCAGTGATAAAACAGGCACTTTAACTCTGAACAAACTTACAGTGGACAAAAATTTGATTGAGGTGGTACATCTATTCCTGTATATTTCATTATATTAGTAAGATGAGTTTTGCTTTGAACAGATAGCTGCCAAGAAATTGTATAGATCCATTCTGCTATATATGGTGTCAAGTTTGATGTTACAAACAGAACCTTGAGCATATACCACTATTTCCGGTGCTTGATCTTTTTTCTGAAAATTTATCGTGGATAAACCATGCTTCAAATCTAGATGTTATTCGTCAGCATGTCTTCTATCAGAAATCCTTCTCAGCTCTGTCTCCTTACATAGATGCACAATTGAATAATAGTTACATTTGGTTATTATGGAACATGGAAGAATTGTAGTAGTAATGGCAATATATTGCTGTAGGTTAAAGATAAAAGAAGTGCAAATTAGTTCCATTTTTGTAGAATTAAGATTCCTTAAAACCAACTGTCGCATTGGATTTGGAACTTAAGCCGAAAAGATATCTGACATAACGCACAATATGCAGGTCTTTGCTAAAGGTGTTGACAGCGATATGGTTGTATTGATGGCTGCAAGAGCGTCAAGGTTGGAGAATCAAGACGCTATTGATACAGCAATTGTTTCAATGCTGGCTGATCCTAAGGAGGTGTTTGATCTTATCTGTTCATGTTCATTGTTATTACTTCTTCCTTTTGGAGAAACTGAAGGACTAAGTATACATTTCATTTGAAGTCATTGCTGCTGTTATGCAACATTCATTTTTGTGATGACTTTTGATTGGAGGGGATGGTTAAACTTATTCATGAATACTGAGTAGGCAGTTTTCTTACCAATTTGATTATGTATGCATTAATATATATTGAGTCAGAGTTTCTTGTGTTGATTATAAGGCACGAGCTGGAATTGAAGAAGTTCACTTCCTTCCCTTCAATCCAACTGACAAGCGAACAGCACTAACATACCTAGATGGCAATGGTAAAATGCATAGAGTGAGCAAAGGTGCACCAGAACAGGTATAGTCAATATCATTTTGAAGTCTTAAGTTTCTTGCATTATTATCTAATTATGCTTTCTAACATTTTAACCCTTTTCATGCATGTGTTTTAGATTCTCAATCTATCTTGCAACAAATCAGAAATTGAAAGAAGGGTGCACTCAGTAATTGATAAATTTGCTGAGCGTGGACTTCGGTCTCTTGCAGTTGCTCATCAGGTAATCAAGCTACTTACATTTTGCCCACTCTCCTCTCTGCATCTATTGTATTTCTGGATAAAGGAGAGTTCTCTTATCTACAGGAAGTACCTGCTGGTACCAAAGACAGTCCTGGAGGACCCTGGGAATTTGTTGGTCTTCTTCCTCTCTTTGATCCACCTCGCCATGATAGTGGTGAAACTATTAGGCGAGCTCTAGATCTTGGTGTGAGCGTTAAGATGATTACAGGTATTTATCAAAGATCTTTATTCCCTTCCTGCCAGTGTTGATCATTGGGATGACATTCTCTAGGTATATTATTAAGGATTCACATGCATATATTAAGTTGGCATTGCTATTTGATGTTTACTACTAGTCGGTCAAAAAAATAGAAGACCACCTACTTTTTGAGCTTAGCAAGTGCAAGAAAACAAATTCGGCACCATTTCTATCAGAAGAAAGCAGCTAATGTTAGTTAATCTTTAGCAGTGTTTATTAGGCCTAGTCTTGAATCTTAAATTTTCATGATTAAAGGTTATGAACAATGATCAAATACTATATGATGATCTAGTTACTTGAGAAGATTATTCTGAAACTTCTCTAACATGATAGCCTCTCAATCAGAGAAGAATATTTACATGCATGATATGTAAAGGAGCAAAACAATATCAAATTGTTAGACAGGAAACAATTGCTCTATTGCTTGAAGGATGTCTTTCTTAAATAGTCAGCTACCGCCGTCATGAGGCATCTTAAAGATCCATACAGTGTTAATATGCCCACTTTAGTTTTAGTGCACGTCCCTTATTGCTTTGGTGTATGTAATGCAAACCAATCTCTTTCTGTACCTCCAAATATAGCATCACTTTTTATAGATTTTACGAGGGAAGACAAGAAGTTTTGCATTGATACCACTTGATTTACCTATGGATGTAGTTTCATATAATTCGCCATTACTATTTTGTACTCCAAATTGTATTGGTATCTAAAGTAAACACTTAATGGTGGACTCAATATTTCCAGGTGATCAGTTAGCAATTGGTAAGGAAACAGGGAGACGACTTGGAATGGGAACGAACATGTATCCTTCATCATCTCTACTTGGTGATAATAAGAACGAATCAGTTGCTGCTGTAGCAATTGATGAACTCATTGAAAAAGCAGACGGTTTTGCTGGAGTCTTTCCTGGTAAATGTGTTTATTTATAGTGTGTGAGCTTTCTATTATTTATCTGCATTTCTAACATTTATCTCCATTATTCCCTGCAGAGCATAAGTTCGAGATCGTAAAACGATTACAAGCTAGGAAGCACATTGTTGGAATGACGGGAGATGGAGTCAATGATGCACCGGCACTAAAGGTGGCAGATATAGGAATTGCTGTGGCAGATGCAACAGATGCCGCTCGAGGTGCTTCTGACATAGTCTTGACAGAACCTGGGCTGAGTGTAATCATTAGTGCTGTTTTGACTAGCCGTGCCATCTTTCAGAGGATGAAAAATTACACAGTAAGAAATTAATGTACTTTCATTCTCAAAGGATTTTGAATGTTCTGTAACACATGCATAGGCCTCACCTTTTATTTTTTCCTTGCATTTTTCCAGATTTATGCTGTATCTATCACAATACGAATTGTGGTAAGTTTTCTCTTCTCTTCTCCTTTTGGTTGGTGGACATACTCTTTATGAATCCTAAACTATGCACAAACTGTATTCATTGTTCTCATTGGTTACGTACTTATATTTCAGCTGGGTTTTATGCTGCTCACCTTATTTTGGGAGTTTGATTTCCCTCCATTCATGGTCCTCATTATTGCTATTCTCAATGATGGTAAGTACCGCTACTTCTTTAAGTTATATTTTCTTGTATGACAGTAATTGCTGCAGTAATCTATATCATTGTTGCTTGAATTTCTGGGTTGTGTCACCTGTCTTCAACCAAGCTTAACTTCATAATGCATATGTTTTCAGGTACTATTATGACAATATCCAAAGACAGGGTCAAGCCATCTCCAGTTCCTGACAGCTGGAAGCTCAGTGAAATTTTTGCAACTGGGGTTGTGATTGGAACTTACCTCGCCCTCATGACTGTTATCTTCTTCTGGGCTGCATATGAAACCAGTTTCTTTGCGGTAATTGTCTATTTCGCTCTGTTGTTTCCAAGCTTTTAACTTAGTGCCTTTTGAAGTGGTAAATATGGATGAACTATGTAATTTTTTATTTGCAATATTGGTTGGTGCATTGTTGTGACTACTTAAGTTGTATTTACTGTTGAAGTAGAAATGATTAGCCATCAATCTCACTCTTCTCTCTTGCCCTTTCTGCATTATCTCAGGATCATTTTGGTGTGACCGACTTCAACAAGAACACTTATAATCTCAAAGATGACGGTGTCTCCAAGAAACTAAACGAACAACTTGCATCTGCTGTGTACCTTCAAGTTAGTACCATCAGCCAGGCTTTGATATTTGTCACTCGCTCCAGGGGCTGGTCATTCACAGAAAGACCCGGTCTTCTTCTTGTTTGTGCCTTCATCATTGCGCAACTGGTATGAGTAAAGCTTTATCTTGAAATCTTTCTATTCCATTATCCATAGTATTTGGAGCCACTAGTTATGTATCTAACTAAGGATATAGGATAGTCAAACACATTATATGCATATCCTGGTCAAGTTGGATCTAAATACGTGCAAAAAAGTTATAATTGTATTAATGTTTTGCCTCTACAGGTTGCAACCATGCTATCTGCTATGGTGACCATCGGTTTTGCTGGAATCACCAAGATAGGTTGGAAATGGACTGGTGTTATCTGGCTCTATAACATTGTAACCTACATGCTTCTTGATCCTATCAAGTTCGCTGTTCGCTATGCACTCAGTGGCCAAGCCTGGAATCTAGTATTTAACAAACGAGTGAGCACACACTTCCCCTCACACTTATCAATTATTTTGCTCATCATCTCTAATCTATTGCAATTATTTTGGACTTTCATGACATTGATCTTGGCTTGATATTTATTATGTTAGACGGCCTTGACCACCCAAAAAGACTTTGGTAAAGAAGTTCGTGTTGCTGCGTGGGCAGCTGAGCAGCGTACACGACATGGCCTCCAATCTGCAGAGACAAAGATGTTTGAGAAACACACTTTCAGAGACATTAGTCTCATGGCCGAAGAAGCTAGAAAACGTGCAGAGATCGCAAGGTTAGTCTTGTTCTTGAGACTTATCAATCATAACATAACATATGTAGTATATGGAGTGTCCATACCTTGATCATTGTCTAATATAGGTTATAGAATCAATATAAGGTGACTGAATATGCACAAAACTCGCAGAAAATGGCTCGATAATAGCATAAAGAACCCGATTTAAAGTAACTGATATATTCTCTGGCCGCGCAGGTTAAGGGAGATTCACACATTGAAAGGAAGGGTGGAGTCATTTGTGAAACTAAGGGGTCTAGATGTGGAAGTCAACCCACATTACACTGTCTGAGCTGTGTTCTTGCTGCAACATCCATATCATGCCTGTTTTGTCTGTGTTCTGCAATTTATTTTGCACCTTCTGTTTTTTGTTTCTTGCCCAGCACTCTAAAGGCACTGTTACACCATATGAAACTTTGTTGAGCAACAAGCTTAGTCATTTCTTGGAAAGAAAAAAAAAAACTAAGAATAAAAGCTCTCTGTGTTTAAGGATTTTTGCAATTGCTTTTCCATAATTGTAACATTACATCATGAATAAGATACAGTATTATATACTTTTCTCCCAATAATTATTGATATTGTTGAAAATAATGGGCAAAATAGAATTGGACAGAACAAGAATCAACAAAAGAAAAAAGATGATATTTTGATTGATCAAGTGGAGCCCATCATATATTGATTACACAGACAAATACAGGAGATGCTAATGGATATTTTGTACCTACTGCCAAATAAATAAAGTAAGATATGGCCAAAACAAAAAAAAAAAATGGTGAGATGCTTCAATATTATGATATTTAGAGCTTAAACATGTGATGCATGTGACATTTTAGGAAATAGCTAACTTGAACAGCCTTGCACTGCTAAAACAAACCCATCTCTCTCATGGACATTGTGACATTCTGGTGATGTTTTAAAATTCAAAGCTGCACATTTAAATTTTGGTATCAATTAATTAACTTATTCACCATCATGGAACACAAGATGTGAGCTCAATATTTAATTACTTACCTAATAAAGTACTAAACTCTATTATTCCCTACTTTTCTAAGAATATGCAAGCAACTCCATCCTCTCACCTCTTAAGAAGCTTTTACATGTGTGAGGCTCTACCTAATTTATTTGGGTCACATTCTTTGAATCTTATCTATCCTCCCTTAACCAACTAAAAACGCATCGAGTCTTCGAGTTTTAATGAGTAAGGCGAGAGGAGTTATGAGTACGAGTAGCAGTATTCACGAACCGTGTTGAAAAAAGAAATTGAATATGCGTTAAAATATGTTGGGTCAAACAGTTTAAACGCTTTGAATTTTCTTTCAGATCTAAGGTTCGAGCCTCTTTGCCGACGGTAGGAGATGAGAATTTGGGTTAATAAGGGAGAATTACTCTCTGCTGTATAGCTCAACCGATAAAAAAACGTAGATGCAATATGGGGAGCCAATAAGGGGCCTTGCATGGGCTGTTCACAGTATGGGCTTGGGCTGGCCCATCTCCACCAACCAATAATGTGTCCCTATCCAATTAGGTTCATACGTGTGATTACAAATCATCCTCCACCGCAAATCCACCAATTATTTAATAATATCTCCGATACATCATTAACGATGTGGTTTAAATAATATGCAACCACGTGTCTCTGAATCGGATTTGCAATATCCAATGATATTTCTGGATAGTGGTGGGATCTGGCTCACCTCAGTGTCAGATGGTTTCTGATCTAGACACGTGTCCTGTTGGAACCAGTTGTAGGATAGTGTAATGGTGGCAGTTGTTCCGAGTCACTGCTTTTTACTGGTACAACTACAAGTGTAAAGCATATCTCTCTTCAAATCCTCAGGCTGAGCCAGATACCTGAAAGTCACGTGCGATTATGCAGTCCACGCAATTTCATGGACAGAAAAAAAAATCTTAAAGTGAAAAACTCAGTTTCTCTCCCACTCGCTACACAAGAGACTAGTACAAACACACTCATATTAAAACATAGCATAAATTTTAAACTTCATTTATTATAAGAATAAAAAAAAAACCTCATTTATTTGTTCAAATTTTATTGATAGAAATTAAAATGTTGATATTAACCTCTTTTTTCACTTTTTTTTTCTCTCCTCTCGAAATTATTCAAAGCTTTTTTTAATCATCTTAAATCTTTTTTTGATCGGTGATGGTTCAATCATTTTCTTGCTCGTATTAATTCTATTTAATAAACACAAATTTAGCAGATCCGACTTGAATCCACTTATAGTATGAAAACTCCGCTATATCATTCTCGTTTTTACTATATGCTAGTTTGTCAAAGTATCTACAGATAGATTGATTTTTCCCATATTATTTTTATATTAAATCGCATTTTAATAGTTATGTTAGTATGTCTGCTCTGTCTTTAGTTTCTCTGTTTCAGTCAATACTTTAACTAACTGTATGATAGTTGGACATTCTTACAAACATTCAAGACTTGCAATCAAGTTGATCATGGTAGGATAGTTAGTTTCATGTCGAGTCTATTCCAAATCAAGTTTGTAATTGTCCATCGATATTAATGAAATTAATATTATACTAAAAACATTAAAATATTGATTAGAGCTAATTTGTATAAAAAAAAATTATCTCTTGATAGGCGCGTGTAATGAAATATCAGTCACAGCGCGTCATGCAGTAAAACTGCGTAGACTCCGACTCACTCCGACTCGTATTTCCAATATTCTATATTGTATTCAGTTCCCTCGTTTTCTTCATTAAGCTCTTGTTCCTTTGACTTAATTTATTGAGAAATGCATATTTTTAAATTTTGATTCTCCAAAATTTTCATGTTTTCTTGTTTGTCATCTTCACTCACCACCATAATTTAGTGTTATATATGAGCACTCGCATTTCTGGATAAGACACAACACAGAGCTTATTAAAGATGTCAACTTGACCTTTCACCTTATAATTACGATTTTATACACAAAAACCTCTATATCTGCTTGTTTGATTCCCATTTGAAATCACTAGTTTCTCACTCTTGTTCGCTCCGAGGTCGATGAGTTCCAAGATTTTTTCTTGTTCTTGATAGAGCCAACTCCAACTGGTGGCCAATTATATAACCATTTTTGTTTATTTCTTAGGAATTGTAAGATTTTGTTCAGTTTATCTAAGACTCTAAGTCTAAGGTTGTTAGATTTCAAAGGTGTCGTTAACAATGGACCTCAAATTGTTTAATTCTAAATCTGTCTCTGCCTCTGAGATTGTCCGTTTGGGAAGAACAAGCTCTGGTTTCAGGAACTTGTCCGGTTCGAGGTTTTCGGGTCGGTTCTGCTGTAGCAGCAGATCAGGTAATTGCTCGATTCTCTTGCTCTGAGAAGATGAATCATGAAAATGGGTTCTGGGTTTTGCTAAAAATTGGATTTTGTTGATACCATGAAAATGGTTTCTGGGTTTCACTCAAAATTGGATTTTGTTGATACCATGAAAATGGTTTCTGGGTTTTACTCAAAATTGGATTTTGTTGATACCCATTTTTGGTAAAGTAGTTTGGGTTTCTGGGTTATGAGATGGTTTCTGAAATTGTAAGGAAAATGCCTATATATGATCATTAATTGAATCCATTTAAGCAGCTGATCTTGATTTTCCTTTTTTATCTTCTCAATTTTGTTTCAGGGGATTTTCCCAAGGCTTTGTATTCGAGTACTTGGAGTAACATTAATCTGTCGAATAAACATGTTAGTTCAGCTGGAAATGACAAGCTTGCAGCAGAAAGTTGTTTGTACAACATTAATGGATCAACAAATGGAACAAGTATGTTTTCCAGAAAAATGAGACTACTTGATGCCACTGATGATTTGTATGATGGAGTTGTCGTTGATCCCGAAAGATTACCCACGAATTGCGACGCCTTTACCTCTATGCTTCGGTTCTCGCTATCTCATTGGAAAATGAAGGTACTTTTGATGATGATTTATACATATTTATGGAGATATTTCATTTTTGAATCTTATAGTTCTTGATTTAACTATAGGGAAAGAAGGGAGTTTGGCTTAAATTGCCTCTTGAACAATCTGATCTTGTTCCTATTGCTGTCAAGGTACATAACTTCTATACATATATCCTCAGGTTTCAATCATTTTAAGCTTGTACAATTGTGATTTATGTCTGATGAACAAGTATGTGCTAAAATTTTATATTTCATGGTTTGTTTACTAATTACAGGAAGGGTTCCAATATCACCACGCTGAGCCGGGATATGTCATGTTAACGTACTGGATTCCCGAAGGACCTTCTATGCTTCCGTCCAACGCTACTCACCAAGTAGGGGTTGGGGGATTTGTCATGAATGACAAAGATGAGGTATATGAATTGGGTTGGTCATGGAAAATGATTTGAACTTCCACAACTCTATGGGATAGTTAATTAGTCTGTGTTATGTTGCCGTCTTTTGAAAAACTGTATGTCTAAGTTCGGATATGATCAACCTCAGGTTCTTGTAGTACAAGAGAAGTATTGTACTCCATCATGTGCCGGTCTTTGGAAACTACCAACTGGCTTTATTGTTGAGGTATGTTCAAATCATTGTGATGTGCATTTATGTGTAAATTGTAATTGCCATTAAACAGATGTAGCTTACTTGTTTTCGCTCTTTATTTTGCGCGTTTAAGTCAGAGGAGATCTATACGGGAGCAGTACGAGAAGTCAAGGAGGAAACCGGGGTAAGATCAATTTTCATTGAAATCTTGAATGCTGTCAATAAATTGTCTGATGTAATTACAATTTGTCTAATGTTACAATTTTGCAGATTGATACCGAGTTCGTGGAAGTCATAGCATTCAGGTAATTACAATCCGGGATCATCAAGAAATAGTTTATTCGAAACTGTGAATCTAGTGATTCTGATAAATTGTTAACTTTGGTTAATTTCTGCTACAGGCATATCCAAAATGCAGCATTTGAGAAGTCGGATTTGTTCTTCATCTGCATGCTGAGACCTTTGTCTACGCAGATCATGATCGATGATATCGAAATCCAAGCAGCCAAGGTAGGCACAAAATTCACATTCACATAACATCAGAATCAAACAACAATGTATGCGAATCATTAACAAAACAATACAAACATTTGCAGTGGATGCCATTTGCTGAGTTTGTGGAACAACCTTTGATCAAAGGAGACAACATGTTCAAGAAAATCATAGACATCTGTGTAGCTCGACTTCACAAGCGATACTGTGGATTATATCCGCATCATGTGGTTTCTAAATTTGATGGCAAGTCGTCGTCTTTGTACTATAATGTTCTTGATCCTCCGGATTTCAACTGCGTTGGGAACTGAGTTGAGTCAAGCACCAAAATATCATGTCCCTGATGGATTTTTCCTAGATCTGTCCTAAAAATGGAAGAACCAAGATGTGCAACTGTATAGAGTTGGTGCTACAAGTAATATACCAGCTTTTTTGGGGACATTACAGATGAGATTTATGTATGTGTAATTAACTTGTAATTATCATGACTCTTTCTGATATTAATGTAAATATATGTATGTATTGTGTAATTCACGTAATGGTTACTAGTTACTACAACCTTAATAAATTTTATAAATAATTCGGCTAAAAAATACTTAAATGGGGTAGAAATGTATGAAATAATGAAAATGAACGTTAAAATAAATAATAGAAATCGCACGTACACATATTATGGTACACATGCCACATGTTAGCAGGATGGACGGATTGGTATGAGAACTTGCTCCAAATCCTTAAATTTTGCGAAATTATTTGTTTCATGGCCTAAGTTTATGAAAACCCAAAAAAAGGTTCTCAAGAACATCTCGTTGCACACCGCCCGCTACACTGTTTTCTTGCCTCAAAAGTTTAAATACATTTTACCTCATTCTCTATTAAGATCTTGACATGTAAACTATGTGCACATCAGCTACCCAGAGAGGCCAGAAGTAAAAGTCAAGTTGACTTGAGATGACATCAGGTCGATTATAATAAATCTCAGTGCACTAATTAGTAATGTGTCAGCTAATTAAATTGACCTAAGCTAAAATCAAAACTAAATTTTTTATCTATCATTTAATGCCTCTTTTTAAAGTATATGACCCCCCAAATTTGATTGTTGGACTTTAAATTTGATTGTATAATGAATGGTGTTTTGGATAAATGATAGGTGGCCTTTGGATGGTCATTAACCTCTGTATTGTATTGTATTGTATTGTATTTTACTGTACATTCTCTGTCCCAGATATTTTGGCCGAGTTGGCCTACCAGCCAAGCCAACATTTGGAATTTTCTCATATGTTGCATAAACTATATACCCCAAATAGTTTAAGTAATTGGACTTTTTCTCTCTCTTATATTTCGATATTGCCACTGACATGCACCAACAACTTGATTTTTTTTTTATAAGCAACGGGACATCATACTCGAACTAACAATGTTTCTCACTCCCTTTGGGAGCGTCACCCTAAATCTCACCCCACAAATCACACCCCATACCGTCGGCAAAGAGGCTCGAACTTGAAACCTCAGAAGAAATCCAAAATGGTATTAAACACTTGACCCAACATGTCTTGGTCACCAACAACTTGATGCCTAACGGTATTGTGTGTTTATTTGAAAGGTTCAATAATTCAACAAATTCTTGTGACTGTTTGGTCCCAATAGTCATTTTTTGTTAGTTAGGTATCACCAAATCATAGCCATTAATTAGCAATTTAACACCACATATATAATTGGTAAGATTGGGGATGTCCAAAATATAACCTAAACTGATACTATATCAAGAAAAAAATCTTTCTTGAGCATCACTAATCTTTCGAAAAATTCTAAATATATTAAATTTTGTTCAAAATGAAAATATGTGTTTGTTTTAAGTCCAAGTAAATTGATATTATATAACTAGTAGCGCAGTTGACTACACATGATGTATGAGAGAAAAGAGCTTTTGCATTCGATTCCCGCTCAACACAACTCTGGCGAGAGAAATGCGTTTTAACTGTGACTTACTCTCGAATAAGAATTAATTTGAATGATTTAAAGATGTTAATCACAAATTTGCGGACCCGCTCAAGATCCCCACAATTTAGACTGGAACAAAAAATATTATAACATAAATTTGTTCTCTTCTTGAAAATATTACAAACAAAATTAGGATCACAATGAAAGAGGGTAACATGTGTAATAAATGATAGAAGAAGGGTTTTTCTTGCCCATTTAATATTTTCATAAAAGATAGAAATAAAATAATAAAAACGAAAAGTTAACTTTCATATGGAGTCTTGATTAATCATTGTCGTCTATAGTTTATCGAGGGAGCGACAGAGCAAGCAAAACTGGTTCATATATTACCTGAAAATCTCCCTCTTTCTCTTCCCCTCCGATCTTGCATTTCTCTTCCAAATCCACCTTCAATTTTCATTATCAATCTTCACTTTTCGATTCCTTACCATATATATTTACGCATATGAACCTATAATTCTCCTTCTCCGACTACAATTTCTTTGTTTTGTATGATCGCCGAATTGGGTAATCTAGGGTTTTTGCGCACTCTCGATTTTCTTGAACCCCGATGGTTATTGAGGAATAAAGTTTAGATTTTTTTTTTATTCTTTTCTGATTTGATCGGGTTTCTCGGCGACTGAACAAAGATTTAGGGTTTTTCAAATTGTTTACTTTGAAAATGATTAGCTTGTGATGCCCAACGGTGCGATTGGATAATTGCTTGGCGGTGGTGGTTGAGGGATTGAGCAAAAATGCGACTATTTCCATCAAGATCCAGCTCGAGCTCGAGCTCGAGCTCTAGCATGGCGAAGGAACAAGAAAACGGAGTCAGCAATCGGGCTTTTATGTATCTTAATGTCTACGATCTCACGCCTATAAATAACTACCTCTACTGGATTGGTCTCGGAATTTTTCACTCGGGTATTGAAGGTATATATTGGAAATGTTACTTTTATATTATCTTTTCACTTGTTGGATAATGTTTATTTTATTTAGGATGATGGTAGATAAGGAAACAAATTATTGTTTATGCAAAACTTAAAATTATTCCATTTGAAATTTATACCTGAAATTGAAAACTATCGTCGGTGGTTGATTTGTAGAATGTGATTCAATAAGTGATCAACTTGGTGTGTATTAATGATGATTAATCATAGTTTGAATATCTCTTACTGAATCAAAATTTGATTATGTTGTCCTGAAATAAACTGGCTCACATTGGTATGGGAAAAAGATTCTAGATAGAGAATTTTGTATGACCGACATCAATAGTTATAGGTTATTAATTGCGTCAACTTGTGTGAATCGATGGATATTTTGGCCAACATTGAAGTACTGTTATTGTCCATAGGTTAATGTATTATTCTTATGAAGTGGAAAAGAGTAGTTATGAGGTTTGTGGACTTAATTGTTAGTGGCTGTAGAAAGACCTGTTTCTATGCTATGCATTGATACCTGTTAATCTGTTATGGTGTTCCGTCACAGTTTTTGGGGTTGTGGATGAGTTTTAGCATAGATTCAGATTCAACATTTGTACCAAAAAATTAGGAAGGTTGATAGGAATATAGGACAAGATGGATTCTTGGGTTGCACAAATGCCACTCTACATGATGCCTACGATTTGGAATTGACATTTGAAAATCTCCCTAAACTTCTCCCTCTGTGAAAAGGAGAATGAAGAAAAGATACATCAGCTTCTTTTGTTTTTCTGGTGTAGATCTTGTAGTCCTATTAGTGATATCTCTTATTTTCCAAAGTAAAATTACTAAATGACTAATGAATTTGGTGTCAAAGCTGGTTGTCCTGTTTGCACAAATCACAATATCACTTGTCACAATTTGGTTGAAAGATAACTGAAAGGGTAAAACATTAATGTCTTACTGTCTTTGGTTTTCATGATGCGAAGTTATCCTATGTCAGTGCCATTGGGTGACTTCACTGAGTTCTGTTTGATCTCTTATTCCTATGAAGGAGGACAGATTTGAATTAAAGTACTAATTGTAATTAGTTTAAATTATTATGCAATATGTTAGCATATGTATCTTTTTCTCCAGCTTTTCTGCTGTCATTTCTTGTCACTTAGTTACAATTGTGATTGATTTGGTGAACAGTGCATGGTTTAGAGTATGCGTTTGGAGCCCACGAGTACCCTACCAGTGGAGTGTTTGAGGTGGAACCAAGAAGTTGTCCTGGCTTCATATTCAGACGGTCGGTGCTGTTGGGCAGTGTCGATATGTCTCAATCAGAATTTCGATTGTTCATGGAACACATTTCTGGAAAGTATCACGGGGACACCTACCATCTGATTGCTAAGAACTGCAACCATTTTACTGATGAAGTTTCTATGCGCCTAACTGGAAAGCCTATTCCTGGTTGGGTAAATCGTATGGCCCGATTAGGTGAGACAATAAAGTTCTTTTATGGTTGTTATACTGGAGAAGTTGTGTTGGAGTTGGGAAGTTAGCTTGTAGGCATGTTAAAATGCATATTCGTGTTTCCTGATTATAGATGTGTCTTGACATTTTTTTGTATTGGGTCTGAAGCTTATTGGCAATATTCTTGCATTTATGTGTCAATAATCATTAAACCAATATCACTTCTCAAATTTTTCGATATTGATGATGCACAAATAGTTGTTCCGGGGTATCTAATATTATTCAAGAAAAATAAAGGGTCTCATAGTAGGCCTTGTGAATATGCACCTTGGGCTCACTTGCAATTTGGTATCTTTTTATCTGATCAGTGTTAGTTGAAGTTTCAGGTTCTTTCTGTAATTGTTTACTGCCAGAAAGCATTCAGATAACAGCAGTTAGACATCTTCCTGATCATCCAGCTTATTCTGGTAAGTTTATTGTCACAACCTTGTTTCGGATGCATGCTATGACTTCTGATTCTTTGAATATTTCTCCTCCTTTAATAATATTGGTGCACTTAAAAAAAGATCGAAGAATAGGAGAAAAGAAAAGAGGATTGAGAACATGATTCTTTTGATCTAATGCGAGAAGTAAGGGTTGTTTATCTCATGTTTTATTTGCCTATATCCTCTTTCTGGAAATGCTGAGGATGTCCCATTCTGTTTGAGAATTAAAGAATGAAATTTTTTAGAAAGTCGTTAAGAACTCTAATTGGAAGACCAAATTTGTGGCTAGTTGCCATTGGTTGGATGGTTTTTGTCTAATTACTTATAGATGGGATGTTGTGATGTGTTGTAGGGATTAATTCTACTTGCCCAAAATATCATATTGGAACCACCCTATGATATAGGGCAGCTTGGTAATTATCTGGTTGGTATGATAGGTGTTCACATGTGCCTAGAATTAGCCAAACAAAGCTATATCTTGTCAGTAAAAGAAAAAGGAAAAGAGTAAAGTTGGTAATGGTTATAATTTATAGTGCATGTGTGATGTAACTATAAGTCTATAATGGATATTAAGAATGTTCAAGGGCTTTTCTTACCTTTATGCTGCTACTGGTCAATCTATCAAACAATGCTATTATTTGTAGTTGCATGACACAATCTGCCGATACTTTTGAGAAGAGAGATTACACCTACTTGCATGTTTATTTGCTTGCAAATTTGTGCATTCTTTTGTTGATCCGTATTATTATTTTTTTTTTTTTGCTAATGCAGATTATGACGGGTCGAATTCTGGTGCATCATCTCCACTAGTAGAGAGTGAAGAGGAGGAGCAAGATCATCACCTGCTGACCATACCAAATGGCGAAGTAGCCTTCCTGAAGGATAAACCAGTTAGGGTCGCAAGAGAGCTCCTATGATATGTATATTTTTTTATATTTATTTTTCTCTCCCCAGTTATTTTTTGTGTCTGTCTGTATACGAGGGACCGAGGGTTGTGTGATTTGCTTGATTGCTTAGTGTTTGTGGATAACATGTCTACATTTTCTCTTACATTATAAAAGACAGCAAGGCTAGTTTGAGATGGTCTCATTTTTGTTGCTGGACAAATCTTTCTGGAATATTGATTCAACCTCTATTATGTTTTTAAAACCAACTTGATATAGCACATGTTGCAAGTAAATAATAGAGTGGAGTATAGAATATTGAAGTTGCAATTCTGGCCACCAAATCGTGGAAAAGGATAGGCCTTAATTTTATGGTTATTTTGGTCTTCTAAATTGATAACTTGTCCCAAGCTACACTCTTGAATTGATCCTAGCTACCCAACTCAAGTCTACTCTTAACTCTTAAGACTTTCAAGTTGCCTTTTCTCGCACGTTATGTGGAAAGTAAAATTAAAAGAACCCAATTGCCTCAGGCGGCTTCAGCTTTGCTTGTTCCTTGCTTCCTTCCAAGACTGCTTCTCTTTTTCTTTATTTTATTCAACTTTGAACTTTCTATATAACACAAACATTTATTTGTAGAGTCTTTATAGTTTAGGCATTGCTTGTGCCTTGTTGCTCTCTAAGTGGTGATGGGTGCTCTTCTCCTTCTCACTCTCTTCTCTTCCATTTTTCTGGTAACAGATGCTTCTGAATCTTTTTGTCCGGCAGTGAAGTGCGGTCATGGCGGATCGGAGATTATGTATCCTTTCCATGTTAAAGGCCTGCAGCGCTGTGGCCACCCGGGTTTTGATCTTTCTTGCAAAGAAAACGCCACCATGATTCATTTCCCGGATTATGGCGAGTTGGTTGTGAAAACGATCTCTTATGATACCAGAAAAATTGATCTTCTTGAACCGAAGAGCTGTGTCCATGGCGTCTTTCTTAACCTCGACCTGTCCCTTACGCCATTTCGTTATTACTATGTTGTCAAGAACTACACATACCTCAACTGTTCGGCTAAGCTGTCTCCGTCTTCTTTCAATGAGGTCTCTTGCTTGAGTGGCTCGCGTCACCATGTCTACACTGTGGAGTCTTCTGTACCTGTGCCTGATTCTTGCAGGCCGGTGAAGACAGTTGCGATTCCATTTTCGTTTAGCCCTTACCTTTCTGATAATAGTTTTGGCCTTGGTTTGACTTGGGACGTGCCTGGATGTGGAGAGACTAACGAAACAAGGCAACAACCGGGTTCTGATAAAGGTAACTCTAAAGTCTGAAGTCTCAAGTCGCTTATCGGAAAAAAAAAGTCTCAAGTCTCAAGTCTCAAGTCTCATCCCTTATCGTTTTTCGGTTTTTCGGGTAACATTGTCTCATCAATTCCCTATCTTGTGTTCTATAAACATGATTTAGTGTCTGATAAAACCAGAACATCACATGTAAAAAGGAACCATTTTCTTTGATGGTTGGTAAGCAGTAACCATTTTCTTTGTCCTGTAGCCTTCTCTTGCTTGGTCATGAAGATGCCAAATTGTTTTATTTATTTATTGCTGATTAACAATTATCAAGTATAATCAATGTTATCTTAATCTTCAACCCTTTCCTGTGCAGGTTTCCAAACTAAGTGGGTAGCTACAGGTGAGACCTTAACTCAAATCTTGTTAGTTGATCTATGTATGTAACATGACTCACTTTTACTGATAAGTGTTGTTGGTTTTTGTTTTTATGCAGTTCTTGGCATCAGTATCTTTATTCTTGCAGTGGCATTCGTGCTACGCATTAAGATACAGCGACCAAAGAAACTGGATGGGCAGATGGGAAAGGAGAATCAGCTCGAGGGAGAGAAGTTATTAGGGGAGCGTGTATAGAACCGAGATACTACCAGTGCTGTCAAAGAGGCGAGGAACGAAGAATGATATCAGAATAGTGAAAGTTTTCTGGAATTGATGAAGCTAAGAGTGTTGCTGTTTTTTGTTTTGCTAACTATACACAGATCAAGTTTATGGTTTTGCTTTGTTTAGCTCTTTAATCAAAATTTTGGTCAAGGATTTTTGGAGAAGATGTAAGGGTTGTAAAATTTACAGACTTCACAAGTAACCATGGCTAAATTTAACCACACTATACATATATATAGCAACCTTTTTTTCCTTTTTTTCCTTACCTTGTGCTTGGTGATTTCATTATTCTGTTTTGCAAAAGTGCCATTGTTGTGCATGAAATAAGCAAAACTAGTGCTATTTGTGGCAAAGGACATGACTGAACAGATATGTAGCTACACTTTGGTGGCAACAGACACTAATGAAAATACATCATAGAAACCAGAACAAGTCCTAAAACAATACAAACTTCATTGAAAATTTGTGGAGAATACAAGATATCAGCTAAATAATCAGAGTTAACATATCAGTATCAAACACACCTCTTAGGCTAGGATTATACTACAAATGCACCCATAACCATCAGAAAAAACACAACTATCCAAATTATTTGTAATCATGAATCAGCTACTTACCCACAATGAGTTTTGCTCTTGCATGACCCTCATTGATCTGGAACTGCTCTCCAAGGCCAAGATGAGCCATGAGCAACCAAACAAAACTGAGTAACTCTCCACCTTTGCTGACTTGTTGGGCATGAGTGTTTGGCCTGCAATGACTAGCAGCATATGCCAACAATTCCACCCACACCTTGCTCATTACTTTCCATTTATCCTCTTTCATGTTTTTAAGCAATTTTGCCAGCATACTCGCATCGAACAACACGGACTTGCTTCTATCACCCTTCACATAAATAGGCTTAACATCTGTATTCACATCCAGGATGTTCGCGCAGGCATCCCCTTCGTCTTTTTTTACTATACCCCTTCTGTCAAAGAACTTCTTGGCCTCGGCACATGTATCCCGAAACCTGATTTGTCCAATCCCGGCCACAGCCGACATCATAGTAGGTTGCATAACCAAGAGATACAGCATGTACTCAGAGATGACCTTGCAGAAGTACATGTACTCGACGCTGCTGTGCTCGCGCTTCTTACCCGCAAGAATATCCTCTGATGAGGCTGTAATCGGGTTAGAAGCAACCATTTCCTCATCATAGCAAAGCTCGGTAGCAACATGCCACAACAGGAGGCTCTCGTCATAATCAACATCTTCAACATAAGGCATTAACTGGCTGATTATGTTGGTGTGTTTGCTGTCCTCAGTCTCGCTGTCCCGAATAGCCCATTCGCCTCTAGCCGCGCATATCTTCTTGGAAGTCTCGGGATCATCCGACAGCAACGACTTCTCCCTCAGCTCGTTGAAGATGAAGTTCCACAGCTCCTTCGTTAATGGCACATGGAACTTGTATATCATCTCATCTAGCAAATCCTTAACCCCCAAAAAATCAATCACCATCTCAACAAATGCATCAAGAAAATAGAGAAACTCATCAATGAAACGCTTCATATGAGGAATGCATTTGAGTAGGTTGATGATCAAGTCCCAAATCCAACCAAAAAATGAGATGATACTATTCAAACAGAAACAAATTCCCATATAAATTTGTTCCAAAATCAGAAACGGAAGGTCGATGATGAAGCAACCAGTGAAGCCATTGTTTCTGAAGATGCTCGGAGTCTTTTTCCTGATGCAATACGCCACCAAATTGTGGCCGGAGACAGACTCCGACCACCGGCGAAACAGAGTCGGCGTGGCCAGGACATGGTACTCTTTGTATTTCGGGTGGCCACACACTTTCTTCTCCGGGACAGTCCATCTAGGTTTTTTCAGATCCAGGTACCTCTCGAGGAGATGGTGGCGAAGGGCCCACCGGCCGGGTTTATCGTCGTCCTCGTACTCCTTCAGACCGGAGGCCGACCGGTCGGAGAAGATGAGCATGAACAGAGCAATGAAGTCGAGAGCTATGGCGCCGAGAAGCAGAGTGTAGGTGATTCCGATATCGAATTTGTGAAACCCTTTCTTGCTGGTCTTGTAATGGAACAGCGAGAGCGACGTGACGACGAGAACGGAGGCGAGGAATCGGAAAAAGTAGCCGTAGCCGTTGTGGACGACGACGGCTTTGGTGTAGAGGACTTCGTAGAAGGAATTGAGCTCGACCTCGATGATCTCGTAGGCGTCATTGGAGGTTCTCTTCAGGAAAAACTCTCGGCTCTCGTTTCGCTCCCGGAAGCTGAAAATTAGGTCGACGATGAGACCTTTAAAGGTCTTGAACAATCGAAAAGCTTCCTGAACAATCCTCACATTGGTCCCAAGCGACTCCTGTTGCGGCAACGGCTTGCTTGCGAGCTTGGTTTCAGGCTCTGCGATCATGATGATTTTGGTCGGGAGCTTGGCCTCCATTTTCGACGAGTACTCCTCCATGAGCTTCGCGTAATTCGGACCCGGGTCGGGCGCTTTCATCATCGATTCACGGAAACTGCTCAAACTGGCGAGGTAGAGAGCTCGGGTGCGCTCGGAGTATTTTATGATTCCGGCGAGGATCATTAGGATCGCCGGGACCCAGAGGCGGTTGCCGGGGACGGTTTGGATGAAGACGTAGATGGCGGCGAGGACCTGGAAGAAGAGGCCGAAGAGGTGGCGGAGCCAGAGCTCGTTGTCTTCGAGAGCGAAGGCGGTGATGGTGTCGGGGCCGCCGAGGTGGAGGAGGAGGAAGGGGGCCCAGAAGGCGAGGAGCTCCTCGTTGTTGACGGCGCCGCCGGACTTGCAGTCCTGGTTGTCGCTGTTGGAGATGAGGCCGACGGCGAAGTTGGCGGCCCAGTCGGCGAGCAAATAGGCGGACCAGTTGGAGAGAATGACCCATTTGCTGGCGGTTCGTTTCCGGAAGGGAGAGAAGAGAATGAGGAAGGTTTGGAGCCAGAGGCTGAGGAGCATGAAACCTCTCAGGTTCCATTGATCCCACAGCGCCTTCACGTAGGGAGGGATTGGGTTCATTGCTCTCCGATCTCTGTTTTCAGTTTTGCCAGTGACACCATAGACTGAGGATTTTAAGCTCTGGCTCGAAGTCTTTTGTGAATTTGAAGTCAACCTTTTGTAATAGTGAAGTCAAGTTATTTACTACAGAGGAAGGGGAGCCTAAACCAATTAATTTTTGGCTTAGGCTAAGCCATTAATAAGGTGGTGACATCTCATCAAAATTTTCGGATCTTGGCGGGTCGCTCCGCTTCCACCAATTCACTTGGGTGGGTATGGATTAATTTTAATAAGCTGTCATCATCTCATTGGTTTGGCTTAGCCTAAGCTAAAAATACTTGGTTTAGATTCATTTTCCTCATTTACTACCGATCTCTATCAATCATTTATGCTCAATAAATGCTGCTTTTGGAAGTGGGAATGCTGATTGGTTATGAAGATTGAAAGATAAAAAGAGAAAAGAAAATGAATGAGCTGGAATTTTTGCTTTTGTTTATTTTGTGACTTTAATAAGATACTTTTCCCCATTTGTTGGCAAGAAATAAAACAGAGACATGTTCTTTTTTTTAGTGCATAGTTTATCTTTTGTGAATAATACTAGACAAAACTCATGAAACACGATCTGTTTGTATTATAATCATGCTGGTTCATAATTATGGTAGTATCCATTTAGTTTAAAATTAGTCCCCAATTTTGTTTTATTACAATTTAATTCTTTTAATGTCAAGTTTGTTCCAAACCCCCAGAGTGAAACTTGCATTTATTTCATGTGACATATGTAAAATGAGATTGGAGACCCCCATAATGAGACATATAATGTCTTTCACCTATTTTTGTAGGTTGGTTGAGGTGTTTTTTCCAAATTTAACTACATGTTCCAGTTGTATGCATGGTGCTTGCATATATAGTATAGGGATTGGTCTTAGGTTATGTGAATGTGGAGCTAATACTAATAGGAATATGTTGGGGATAGGGGCTCATGGATCTTTTGTACCACCCCATACATGTCTGTGTCTCTATCCTATATATCAGAGGTAGGGTGTGTTCCTTGAATGCCTGTGTTTCTGTCTCTTACCCTTGGTAGTTGATAGTTGAGCTTTGATTGCTAATTTGTGGGAATCATTAATGCCATATATAAACTAGATTATCCTTCATAATATTTTTCTTTTCATGCCATACCCAAACTTAAAATATTATATTTGTAATAAGATTGTTCATTTTTAGTCCAACCTGTGACTCGGGCAGACATTACTCACCCGACTGGGACCGATTGGGTTTGGTTCGTTCCGGATTTAATTTGGGTTTTTATTTTATTTTAATATAAATAATGATTTTAATTTTGTTATAATTTTAATTTTTTTTTTGTGTTGTGTGCTGACATAAGCTGCTTACGTATGCCTATATACATAAACGGGTGTCACTGGCCATTCAAAATATGAACTGAAGCTTTCACACATTGTATTAACTTTCTTCAATCTCTTTTCCCTCCTTATTTAATGTCTTAATTGGTTTACTAATATTATACTTGAGTCTTTTTCCTTCTTATCTGGCCTTTTTACTTTAAAATTTTGCCTAGCCAGGTTTTAATAAAAAAATTAAAGTAATGAGACTTGATTAAGGTCTTCATACAAATAAATAATTAAATATTTGTTTTGAATCGGAATATTAGTAAACAAATTTACCTGCCGTCTCATTTCTTTATATAATAGTATTTGTTTCTTAATTGTGCTTGTCTACTACCCCACTTGCTTGCTTGCTAGCATGTTGTGTTTTGAAAAGTGATCATTTTGCTGGATTGGTGTTGCTATTTAATTTATCTTCAATGCATGCTTCTAATGCATAATTTATGGATTTTTTTAAATCCAACACTATAAAATATATCAAGTTGAAGATTCCAAGCGAAGTGGCCAGGCTAGCCATGTAAGTTCAATCTAATTAACAAAATAAACTTCTGTTTTATATTACTAAATGGTTCTTAAACTATTCCTTTTTTAAAAAAATCAATCCTTAAACCTAAATAGCTCTTAAACATAGTTCATTAAATCAAGACGACGTGACCTATCATTTGAAAAAAGTACAATAATATTTTTTTCTTATAAATAAATAACATTCCCATTTCGCCTCTTTTTACTTTTCAAATTTATAAAGAAAAATGTCATGATTTTCATAGTACCAACAACTTGCTCCGTCGCCCCTCCATATTCAACAACCTTACGACGGCGACAACAACCACAGGATGGTTGGCCTCCAACAGATAAAACGCTAGCTAGATTTTGGTCGCCGATTCCACCTATTCTCTATCCCACATATTGTGGACGATCCCGCGCATTATGTTGGAACAAAGTAAACTACAAAAACTAATTTGGAACAATATAAGCATGAAACCATGATTGTTAATAATTTTCCATATTGTTCTAATTTTCAAAATGTCTTTAAAATTTTGTGTTTGGTCTATAAAAACGTTGGGCCACTCTTGTTGTGAGTGGTGTGTGTGACCCAACAGAAAAATGGAAAAAAAGAAAACAAGAAAACAAGTGTACTTTGTTCCACAAGATTTGGGCCCAATGCCAAAATGGGCAACACAGTTAACGCAATCACAATATTCATAATGAGAGCTCTCTTATGTTTGTTAAAGCCTCTCTCCTCTTCTTCCACAAGAAAACAAGTGTACTTGTCTACTACAATAACAACATAGGACTTCAATATCATGAACCAAAATCTACCAAATTAACAAGATCATATTTTTAGTTACATAATCAAAGAACTTTTGATAGAAACCTTGGAGATGACAACAATGGTAGCATCTACAACTACAGTATTGTTCTTGATGTAGCCCTTGGAGACATTATGCAGATCCTTCAGCAATATCATGTCTCGCCTTCCATAAGCCTCCGAAGGAGAAAACCATTGCGAACCTGAACAACAAACAATCATCATATGTAAATTTAAAGTACTTTCGATCCTTAAATATTGACAAAACCACTTAAACAAACAACAGGACTGGGACAGGACTCACCTATGATTTCTCTGTGTTTTGCATTTTCTGTGTCCTCATCTATTTGGTTCCGAACTCGAAGCTTATACTCTGCGTACACTCTTCTCTTGCTTCTGTGTCTTCCAGAATCAGCTAGCTCCAAGAACACACTCATTGAGTTGTTCTTTTCATCACCATTTCCCTTGGGCCATAACATTATCCTCCTATAATATATATGATTAGTTTCTTTATCGTTATTTATTCGATCTTTTATAAAATGATCGGATTGTTATGTATTTACTTACCATTTACAGCCTCCAACAATGAATCCTGGGTGGCAGTAGTATTCTTCTTTTAAGTTCTTGAAATTTTTGATCTCCCAAACATGATTGGCATTGGTGGATTCAGTGAAAAAAGATTCATGTTTCCGAGCATGGTTAAGGATTAAAACCTCGACCCCAAAAGTACACGAATCGTTCTTAAGGTAACGCTCCTTGAAAGTGTCGAGGTCAATCAATTGTGCCACGCCCCATTGAGTCTTTTCCTTGTTAAAACACCTCACTTCGTCGTCTGGATTTTTGTAAACACATGTATGCAATTAGTATGAGCGAGCGATGGAGTAATTGATTATAGTGACAAGTTTAAGTGTGAATGTATAAATATAAAGACTAACCTTCGAATGTGGTGTATGTATTGTTGTCTTGATCAAGTAAAAATAGTTTGTACTTAACTTTAACCTCCCAACTATGAGATTTGTTCATTTCCTCGATCGCCAAGTAGAGGGAGATGTGATGACTTCCATTTTCTTTCTTGTATCCTTTTGGGTAGAGGCACAAACTCCTGAAATTACATATGAATAAAGGATGATCCAACTAATAAAATGACAAGTAAACTCTTTGATGATACATAAATAATTAGATCCATTTTGGCTGACCCAATTCTACATATTATTTGCACAAGCGTAAGGCTGCAGGTCCAATTCGTCCGATGACTCAGTTCGGCCAATCATAATAAGGGCTCTATCACTATAACTATTCCTTAGACGTTGAAGTATAAATCAATTTCACACATATTCACATACTTGTGAATTAGATTACTAAGCTAGATTCACTCATTTTTGCACTGGAGTTGAATTCCCATATGACACGGGTTTTCACTTAAAATGTGTTTTTCTTGTGTACAAGCGTTCGAGTGAATCACATGCTTATATCCGTAGAAACACGTGTTTCTACACCAACGAGGTCATCACATATTCACATGACATTGACGAACACATAACTAAAGAAAGAGGCAAGAAGTAGAGAAGTGAAGCCACATATATACCACTTGTAGCCTCCAACTTCAAAAACACCAGATTCGTATTTTTCCAAATCTGATTTTAACAGCGTGGAGTAGGAGCCTATTTCTAGTAAATAGTGAGCTGGTGCTGATCTTCTATCGTACGTTAAAATCCCTGCAACACACAAACACACATCAATTACAACAAATCCCAGTTAAACATAAAACATTCACACCACAAGGTTTAGAGGAAGCACAAACCAGGTGCAGTAGAGACTCCCATAGCTAATTCTTGATTTCCGAGCTGTTCTTGAAGTTGAAAGACGGTGCTGTTATGGACACAAAATGTTGTATGTTGTGAAAGATGGTGTGTTATGGTGACCACAAAGATACAAATTTATAGTTGAAGGATCGTAGAATGGTCCAAGACACGCACATTGAATTCAAAAAGCTAATCCACTAATTACTACTAAATTATTATAAACCACTGCTCATGTCTATTCCTTCAAATGTCAAAAGTGCATTAGGCTTTTCAGTGTTTTGAAAATATCAATTTGAACTAATCAACAAAAAATTAAATTTAAAATGAAAACTGGTTAATGTCTTAATTAATGACTGGAATGCCCCAGCCCACAATAATATAAGAATCTATGAATTAAATTTCCAGAAAATAAGTGCAAATTTGAATGTGCCTACCTCATGAGAATCTTTCACACGTACTGCAAATCATTGATTTGAAAATATGGGCATATTGGAAAACGAATGTGTGTTATTCAATTAGTTTTTGTGAAGAAAAACGAGTAAAAGCCAACGGAATCAAGTCAATTGGTCTTTGTTTTAGACACTGAAAAATGCCCATTTAGTGTCTCCATGTTATTCGCGTAACCATTTGTTATTTCTTATTCATCAAGTTTCAACTTTTATCTGTTGAGTCAATGGAGTTGGGTCAAGTCAGCTCCAAAACAGACCTCTATTTCATAAAATAGTAAAATACCTTCTTCTTTCTGATGATCCAAACAGACCTGCGCTTGATATATAAAAAAAGTTATAGAACCCAATAGAGAGTTCTAGTAAATCTAGCTTGGTTTCATCATTCATGAGCAAATAACCACGAAAAAGCTCTCAAATTATAAATAAAAATTAAGGTGCACGTGTGGAGCAGACAGCAAATTATCAACAATCACATGAAAGAAGAAAATAAAAACAATTGAATTGCATTCACGTGAAGCTGAGGGGTTGACCATGATTTCTATAGATTTGTTGTTTGTTTCACATATTTTATGAAAGAAAAATGCAAATTGTCTCAAACTTTGTACAAATTTTTTTATATAAAGTGTTGGGCAATTTACATGGCAAATATTTATTTCGTATTTTCGTAGTTTAAAATTCATTTTAACGAAAAACAACCCGACATATATAATATTATCACCCTCCCATAAATTTTTAACGCGGAGCGCCCGATCTATAAGACATATAACACACGTTGCGCGTTATGATTCGGTCAAGTCACCAATATAACTTTTAATGTGTCATATTTTCATTTATTGACACAATTATTTATGTACAAAATTTTGTACTAAATGTCAAACAACTTACGCACTACATATTTCTATCTCTTGTGTAAAATAAAATTGGGCCTCTATTTGGGCTGAATAGTCCAGCCCATTTCGTTTAATGTCATCATATTTGAATTTAAATCGGCCTAAGCCTAAAACTACGATGGATCAAAAAGTTAAAGGCCCATTCCAGTGATCCAATTTTGTTGGGGCGCACATATCTATAAAAGTAAGCCCTACCGTAAGAAGCAAAGGTCCACCACACGGTAACATAAAACCAGAGACTGACAGTGACATGAACTCCAATCCCAATTGATTGGCGACTTCAAGAAGGAAGAGAAACTGGTTTGGGTTGTGGCAATCAATGCGGGTTGCAGAACGGTTGCGCGTCAGATCAACGCGCTCCTTGTTTTAACTCTCTCGTCTTCACCAATCACCAGCCACCTACTCTGCTGCTGCTATTTGCGACCTCCAACTCCATCAGGTTCCCACTTCCTCGAACCATATTTAATAGCTCTTTGTTCTCCAACTCGCTCACCATCAAGCTTTTGGTTATGGCTTCTGCTTCTCTCTCGCGATCCGTCGTTTTTGTCTTCTTCTTCTTCTTCGCTTGTGTGTTCATTCCGATTTCACACTCATTGCCGTTCATCGTCCTCCACGGTAAATTTATCCATAATTTTGTAATTTTTTTTCTCACTCTTAGGTTATGTGCTCTATTTCTGTTCTTTTATTTGAATTTGAATTTGATTATTGCTTTGTCAGTGAGATGGTGCTTCTGTTTACTGAAATTTATGAACTATTCTGTAGAAGGATTTTGTTAGTGCTCTTGCATTTATGGAATTCGAATGTGATCTTTAACAAATTAAACTTGGAAATTGAATAAAAAGTATGAATTATTATTTATTTGCATGTGTCATATTTGTGAAAAATGATATTATTACAGGAAACAGGTCAACCTTGCTTAATGTGCTGATTTGTTTGTTAATATTCCAGCATTTTGCTTACATTGATCTGCATTTAATGCTACTTTCTGTCATTATTCATCTGATTATCTGAATATGCTGTCCAATTTGTGAAGAAACTTTTTTTTTCTATGGTAGGCATTGGTGATCAGTGTTCTAATGGAGGACTTACACGTTTCACGCAGTTATTAGGCAACCTCTCTGGCTCTACAGGATATTGCGTGTATGATTCTATCATCGCTAATTTGTATTTTCCTTTAGAAAATTCTATAAGTAATCCTGCATATTGATGTCAATACTCATTGATAAGGAATCAAATTGTGTGATGTGTAGCTTCAAAATATACTAAACTGAGCCTGATTCTATTCCTATTGACATTGATTGAGTTGCTATAGTTTAACTCTTTTGATTGTAGATTCCTTTAAAAAAAAAAAAAAAAAACTCTTTTGATTGTAGAAATACTTATTATATTTTACATACAGCCGTCTCCCCTTTTTCAGCTAAACTTGATAAACCATGACAAATGGCTCAATGCTTTTTAAATTGCATTTGTATTTGAAGATCTTTGATAATGGTTTTCCAAGTCTTATTATAAGCATCATTTAATATGTCCGAATGAAGCTGTTTAATTTGAGGCAAGCCTAAAGAGTTTTCATCAATTTATATTAGTTTTGTTATTTTTCACTGTCCAACAAATCCTTATATCTTTTCTGATTCATTATTTTTTAGTCTGTTACACACTATTACAAGCTGAAGTATGTGTTACCACTTACCAGTAATCAAAACTCTCAGTAACTGATTTTATTAACTCATGGTAACTTAATTGAAAACTTTTAGTACTGTCAAAGATGTGGTGATATCTTGTAAATTTAACTCTTAGTGACTTGTGTAACTAGCCTCACTACTTTTCTGCCTTTTGAGAACCAGAGTTAATTCAATATTCTTGGGTGGAGAATATGCCCTTATAGTTATTTTGCCTATTGTTATCTTTTTAGTGTCATCAACTTTTAGAAGTATGTCAGTACTTCCATCTTTTTTCATTTGTAATGCGAGTAATTTATTTTGTTTCTTCCATACAGAGAAGTTGGGGATGGAACTTGGGATTCCTGGTTTATGTCTCTTGAGCAACAGGTAAAAGCTTATTAAAGACTACTGGTCTCATCATATTTTGAGTGACATTTTCTGATTGTAACTTATACTCTGTTACTTGTTTGCAGACAGAAGTTGTTTGTGATAAGGTGCTAAAGCCCTCTGGGTACTGTGATCAATGAGTTGACCTTACTCTGCTGTTGACTTTCATTTTAACATGTTTATTACCATGCTCACACAGGTGAAGAAAATGAAACAATTAAGTCAGGGTTACAATATGGTTGGCCTTTCCCAGGTAATTAATGGGACTTATATTTGTGTGTGCATGTTGTAATGCAATATGCATGTAAAATTTATACTTGTTTACTAAATTAAAATATATTGCAGTCCAGTTTCTTTTGTCTCCATATTGAACTGTTGAATTTTATTTTCTTTTTTTCCTAAAAGACTATCGAATTGATCTGGCACTTGAAAGAAGGAATGGAGCCTTTTTTGTGAACACACACACACACATAAATTTAGAGTTTAAGTTAGCTACTTGATTCTAACTTCAAGAGATGATGTGCCCTTCATGAGCTTATGTGATTCATTTTGTTTGATTTACCTTTTGATTTCTCAGTTCTTAATAAATTGAGGGTGCCTTGCCTTGTATGTTCTTATTGATCATTCTCATCTTTCTGGTTCCTTTTTTGGTCATACAGGGAAACTTAATAGGTCGAGGTGTTATTGAGTTTTGTGATGGAGGACCTAAGGTATTTAACATTACTCCAGCCTTCCTGATTTGAACTGTTGACCACATTTGAGAGGGTGAAGAGCAGTGTGGTTTATTATTTTTTTAAGCAAACTAAATTACTATTTCTTTTTTCATATGTTTGTTAGTATTATTTTCAATTCTTGTTGGTATAAACAAGACAATCTATAATAAAAAAATTAACCACATCTTACATTAGTTTTTTTTCTTCTTTTTTTCAAGTGTCGCTCTATCTTTCTGTTGTTTTTGCTTCATTGATTACTGCGTCATCTACCATTTCCCGTACTACCACATAAGTTATCCTTTTCTATCTTTGAAACAGGTGAACAATTATATCTCTATAGGAGGACCTCATGCTGGTACCGCTTCAGTCCCTCTCTGTGGTGTAAGTACTGTAAAGGCTTTTCCATTATTACCCCCTAGTATACTATTTCTATCATATTGTAGAAATTGATGCAGATACAGGGTGGGAAAAATAATATAATGTTGAACAGGTTAGAATAATCTGTCAGGTAGACATGTGGAGTGCTTAAATAACTTCTTTGCAGCTTAGTTAGTGCTCTTCGTTTGCTTTAGAAAGTTTTAATTTACACGGGGCTTACAGTATGGTGAATTTTACTTCTCCTTGTGAGGGCCTATAACTAGTTGAAAGCATCTCACTGAACATTTCAATACTTTATTCCCTATTAGTGATGAAAATGTGATTTCAAGCTCACTTCAGTAGAGAAGAAATCACATTGTAAACCCTCCTTGAAAATAATCCTGTTTTTCTCCTAGTTGAGTTTAAACGTGCAAGAATAAAAACTAAATTTAATCAAGGGCCAATCCCTTGTCTGTTAATCATTTGAATGGGTTTTTTAGTATCTTCTTCTGATTTTGTACCTTAAAACTTACTTTAGTTGCCTGTTTATTCTTACTCAAGGTATAGAGCAGAAAAGAAAAGAAAATTTCAGATCTATTACGTATTAACTTTAGCATCATACATAGCATCAAGGTCTAAAAACATTGGAGATGATTTGATGACGCAATTCTAATCTCTTATAAAACAGAGTGTTCTTACAGAATCTGGTAGACATATATTGCTATTGTGTGCATCATGTGACGGTGACATTGTGACATCTTATGTATTTGCTGATTGAGCTTTATTTCAACTCACTATCGTCAATCATTATAATTTCAGAGCAGGTCATGATTCCAATTAGCATGCTCAGGAAAACATGACACAAGCATTTTTATCTTCATAAAAAATAATTCCCTATTTCAAGTCCTCAATGGTATACTGATTTTTTTCTTCTGCTTCTGCAGACTGGCATTTTATGCTTACTTGCAGACAAGCTCATGAAGTCAGAGATCTACTCTGACTATGTCCAGGTATGTATTGTCCTTTTATTGAATGATTATCAGTTGTTTAGAATGTTGATCTTGATGGTAATATAAATATCTTTCTCTTCTCTACTTCACTCACAATTTAATTGATTATGATGTTGCTAAGTAGCCTTCTTTTGAAATTCTGATTTGTGCATTCATTACAGAATCACTTGGCCCCGAGTGGTTATCTTAAATTACCAAATGTAAGTCGTTCAGTCTTAATTTCTTGTTATTGTTTTCCTTCTTGCATCTCGGTGACTTTTACTTTTCCAGGATATCCCTGACTATTTGGAAAAATGCAAATTTCTTCCAAGACTAAATAATGAACTCCCTCATGCAAGAAACTCCACTTACAAGGAGCGATTCATGAGCTTACAGAACGTGGTGCTTATCATGGTGTGTTAAACATAATTCATCTTCTTTTGTATCACCAGGTCCTTTTAACTAATGAATGGTACTTACTTTTTTTCCATCTTATTCTTTATCTTCGACAGGGTGACCATGATACTGTTCTGATACCCAAGGAAACCTCTTGGTTTGGATATTATCCAGATGGGGATTTCAAACCCATTATGCCAGTACAACAGGTATTATACTTATTCTGAACATGTACTTGCACTTTCAAGCATTTCTGCACTTGCCTGACCTCACCTCATCATTGAACATGTGCCAAGTACGCATGGTTTCTGAAATGTATGAATTGCGATCTAGTATTTTATTGCATTATTCCATTTGTGTAGACAAAGCTTTATACGGAAGACTGGATTGGTCTGAGGACTTTGGATGAGGCCGGGAAGGTAAAGTTTGTTAGTGTGGCAGGAGGGCATCTTGGAATCTCCACAAGTGATGTGAAGAAATACGTGGTACCTTACTTGGAGGATCAGTCTAAAGTGAAGGACAGCTCTGAAATGGGTGGTAAATCTAAGGCTCTTGGGCTTCACCGCAAAATCATACCGAGCCACGAGCAAGACCAAGTCATGCCTGATCAGTTCGGGGACAAAGCATCAACTGAAAAGATACTCGATGGATCATCATCTTATAAATGGCCGGCATCAGTTACGAGCTTCTTGGAGGAAGTTTTTACGCTTACGGAAGAGTCACTATCAAATGAACGATTTTAGACTACTACTAGTACTTCATCAGGTTATGTAATCACACGACTGGCTGGTTCTTGATTGGTAATTTACTGTGTATAGTAAACAAGAATTATTTGTTTCCATGAAGCCTCCTCAAGCGAGGTCTTAGCCTATGGACTTGTAAGGATTTGCCATGTGAACAGTGATTGTTCATCAAATTAGTGTAATCAAATATGTGAATTGGCCTTGATTTAGGCAGTCTTGCAGTTTGGGTTTGTACTCTCAACCGGTTAAACAATTATCAGAATGTTAAACCAGCTGACACAGTCACTTGCAACAAAAGGCTAAAAAAGATCGATTTTTTTGATGAAATACTAACATTCACATAGCCATAATGCTGATTTTTCTTCATTTTGATTCCTGACAGAAACTCAAATTTACAATTTAGCTGCACGAAGACAGTTATTTGCCAATTTGTACAAGGCAGCATAAGAAACAGAAAGGACAAACATGCCTAAATTCTCAGTAAACATGGATGTCCACACTGATGCTTCCCATATGATCGGCCCTCATTGAGCAGCTGCCCTCCTTTTCCCCCGAAATCTTCTGCTGAGGACCACAGCCAACCCATAGGCACGAGATTCTAGCCATAGCTGCTTGTCCAGCAACTCGTACCCTGTAGGCTACTCTCAGGTCTGCCCATAGCTCACTTCCCATATCACCAGATACAAAATTCTGATCATATCCATCAAGATCAGATTCTGTTACAACGACAACAGAGCTATCATCAAATGCCACGAGATTTTGTGAAGGTGCTGAATCTGAAGCTCCACGGACTGGATCAGTTGTGTGGCTGAAAAGTCCCGCTTTCATTACATTACAACGATAGAAGTCCTGAACTGCCTGAAATGAAAGGAAGACCACTAAGGATAGTGAATACATTATTGCGGATATGTTGTGATGGAATAGAGCCCAGCAGCTCAAAAACATAAAGAAGTGACGTCAACAAAGATTCTGCTGCAATGATATTCAATACAGCAGTGTCACGACTTTATAGAAAACCAATCTAGTCCCTATTCATTTACAGGAACAAATGAACTCAAATACACTGTAAATATATATTAAAGAAAAGTGAACAGCCTCCATGTATAATCAGAATACCTGCCACTGGGAAGAGGCTAAAAGCACCCTCGGTCGGATCAACCTCACATAACCATATGCCTCATCAGGAGTCATTTGCTTATATTGCACCTGTGTGAAAACAAAAATAATAAGGGTAAGGCCATTACTAGCAAATCCAACCTAAAAACAAGCTAAAATGAAAATTCCAGGCACTCCAGTTATAACACTGACCAGGTAACATACAACAATTGTTGTGCTGCGCCCCCGACCAGCTTTACAATGGACATAAGTAGTCTTTCCACATGAAGCATTTTCTTCAAGAAACAACAAGAGAAAAATCAAATAACCATCAAACATAGAAGGAAAACAGAACCTAGAGTAACACACATACTGATCTTGTTTCTCGAAATAAAGTAAAAGAATATCATGTCTTTCAATGCTTAAAAATGTCGCTTATGTTAACTGCAAGCCTTAAAATACCCAGAATGAATATATACTAACAACCTACCACTGGCCAGGAAAATTAATAGGATAGAAAACTGGTCCTGTCCTGTCTGAATCATAACTAAGGATTTACTGCTATCTCAAAACCAAAGTTAGCGTGCGTTAAAATAAAATTAATATGATGCACAGAAATTCCTGAAGAAATGCTTACTATGAATGAAGTCTACAGCTCGGCATATATCATCCAATGATGGTGCAAAGCAGTAGTCTCTTGTAGGAAGCACCAAATGCTCAATTTCATGATCCTATAAAAGTACAAATAATAAGAGAACATAAAATGATGGCTAAGTCTCTAATAGTACTAATCATTAGAAAAAGGTATCTAATTGAACCATTTAGGTTCTCTAACATGGAAAACCCCCAAATATAATGAAGAAGACAACAGAATTACTAAACAATCTACTTGACATCTTGTTCTCCATATATTTTCATATAACCAATTAATCATATTGTTAACAGCCAACACGATATTTCTTCCACACTTAGCATAGGAGTAGAGATTGACAAGAGCTTTCACCTGATATAAAGATGTCGGAACCAATGTCTCGTATGGCTCATTTAATGTGATCACGCCACAAACCCCAAGCTCCTTTAGATGTGGAACATCAGTAGGAAATGGAACAGCACCTAACAGAATAAACTGAGGCAAAATATATGGAACTATAAGTAGTGATTTAGGGAATTCAATGAGCATTTGATTATATAATTATGGCAGTCATCAAGTTCAACATGAATTTCAAAAGTTTGAGTTCATAGAATACATACACAACAGATGTATTGTTCTAAAGAATATTAGCTGTTGCTAGAAAATTGGATAAAAGAGAAAAACAGAACTCACAAGTGATAACATTTTTTTACTAGAAACATAAAAATTGCCAGCACAATTGTAAGGAGGATCATTAGCCTTTCCTGTGCCCATGCTTTTGACTTTAACCACTAAGGCTAAAACAACAAACCTACCAGCTGAAAAGAAAAATAATGAATATATATGTGTGTGTGTGTACATATTTCAGTGAGCCCAAAATACTACATCTTTCCTACAAATTTATAAGCACTGAACAAATTCAACCGGACAAACTTCAGAGAAACAAGAAAACAAAACAAAACAAATTCACAAATAGGAGAAAGCAGCAAACAAGATGTATTAGTAAAAGGACTCGAAACAGTTTGGAAGAGTATGGGCAAAAAAGAAAGAAAGAGAGGAGGCATGAATCATGATAGCTAAGCACATCCCAAATTAATCCTACGACATGCACACAGCACACCAAAAGGTAAACGCATATCAAACATTGCATACTCTCATAAAACCAGGAAAAAAAAAACTGAACAAAAAACAATACACCCTCAGTCCCAAAATAAGTGTTATGCTTAACTTGCATTTTTTCCAAAATAAGTGTCAATAGGTTACTAGTATCCCTTAAGCTTGTTACAACACATATGCACATGGATAGAAGAGGAATATAAATACTAACTTATTCATTTTTCTCAAAGTAGAATGCATGACACTTATTTTGGGACAAAGGGAGTATATATTAATGCATCAAGCACTTCACATTTATTTTGTGAAGGCTAAGAGAGACTATCCTACAAAACAAAGAGTTGTTATGATACACTATTAGGTCTATTAGTCTACTACCATTTGGTGCATTGTTATAAAATAGTAACTCTAGGCTGCTTTTCTGCTATCCCAATCCCCAAATAAGGGTCTGCAGGGTCCATCTTGCAACATCCAATTATATTTCCATTTCCAGATAAAATTGAGATTAAAAAGATGCATGGTAGATAAGAATTATACCTCATCAACCCTATCCCACCACCGAAACTCTGACTGAAGCCTATTCCTCACAACATTGTAAAGCAAAGTCGGGTAAAACAGCACACGAGCCCCAGCTCCTATCACAACCCTCTTTACATCCGAGGCCACAACGCTTCTGCCATAGCAAACTCCTTCAACCGCAGAAAGAATCTCATCATCGCTTTCCAATTCCTCAATATACATAGCCTCAAATCAACAGCAATCAATTACAAACTGATAAACCGTACCGCTCCAAAACACACCAACAGTCAACAGACACAGCTGATCAATTCACGCAACCAACCAAAATTAAACCCTAATTTCTCCCCTTAAAAAGAAAAAAATCTATACAATTGGCAGAGGAAACAACGTTTTTCTACAACAAAGAGAACTAAGAACAGAACTTAAACAGAAAACGTATGGATCGCGACTCCGAGAAGAAATCACCACCATACTGCGCAAAGAGACCGTCGATAGGAAACGAGACCGAATCGCAGACAGTGAGAGACCTCTGAATCTCTGATCGAACGATCAGGAACAAGAAATTAATAGAGGAAACCCTAACCCTAATTGGCTTTTGGACAAGACGGATCGTCTGGTTTTTGCTCTAAGCCTTTGTTTTCTCAACAAACTGGTTTGAATCGGAGAGAAGAAAAAGGAAGATGGCGTTGAGAGCTTGGTATGAGGAGGGGATTGGATAGTATCACTTGACTGTGTCGTAGGTTCGTCAATGGCGGTGGCTTGTTGATCGACACGTGTCAAGTTGGAGTTGCTGATGTGTGCTTGCTTCACCAACAGTTAATAGTAGCCATATGATTTTTCTTCTTAATGGTACGTATTATAAATATGTAACCTATATTTATTTGCTGGAATTATCATTATTGTTATCGGTCATTTATTTATTTTTCTAGTTTTCCTATGGCTTAAATTAGAAAATGATAAGTTTTATCTTATCCTCTGGTTGTTGTCATTTTTATACTAAAAGGGGCTCTTAAATAATATCTTATCCACTAAAAAAGTGGGAGTCTACTTTTCAAAATTATCTATATACTTTTATTCAAGATAATAAGATTTTAAAAATTAAAATTAATTATAAATATAATATAACATGTGACGAAATTAATATTATTAGTCACCGCCATCATCTAAAAACACCCAAAAAGGTAAATTTGTAACAATATAATCTATACATACTATAAAAGCTGAACTAAAAAACAGATTTATAATGCATATGAGAGCGCTAACGTCATCAAATTTTTAGTTTTGCCACAAATTTTTGCTTAATTATAATTTAAGTATAAGTTATATGTTTAATTAATAATTTGGAACTAAATGTGTAATAAATAATTACCTAAAAAATTCCTTTTTCTTATCAAATTTTACAATATAATTTAAGGAGACAAAAAAAGGTGTCATAATTTAATTTTTAGTAAGTAATATATATAATATTTTTTGTCCATACCCTAATTACAACCACGGTGAAATATATTTTTTTGCCATAAGTGCCCTTAAATTAAAATATTA